>BQNB010206326.1:0-10554 GCA_026074375.1 Tanacetum coccineum | reverse complement strand
ATGTCTTATATTTATTTTTATGTCTTTTTTATGTACTTTTTTTATCAACGAAATTTTAATTTTAGTTTTATGTGTTGTTTAATTTGAATAAACTAAAAGAAATTTAATAACTGTCAGATCAATGTGTGTCTTATAATTTGAGTTATGGAAAGAGTGTTTTTGTGCTAACTAATAGGTTCTGAGTTATAGAGGAAAAGTGATGACGTGATAGCACTTTTTGCTATAATGCTATGGCTCTAGCACACCTAATGCTCTAAATATCATCATCATCTTCACATTTCATGTATGTTCTCTGTCATACACACTTTATCTTTCTAAACACATCTCATTCATAATTCGATGACTTATTTTCAGGTCGGAGCTGATTTTCGGGGTCTATCTTTGCGCTCCGACTAACGTAACGTATTTCTTTGTCTTATTTCAGGTTATAACGAGCTCTTAGAAGTACCCAATATACGGCTCACGTAGATTTTCATCTAGGTGCAATTCGTTGTACGATCAATAAATATGGAGTAATATTGATCCTTAATGTGTGTGTTGTAGCGGTCGAGCATTTGTTTTTATGGTGGTAGACTTGTCCCGATCATGACAAATACTTGTTGACTTATCAATATACTTTCAATTTGTTGACGATCATAAATAAATAAGAATGAAATCATACTATATTTAGGTATGTTACGAATACATTTTATTCAAATCTGTTTCACTTTCAAAAATAAAATAAAAAATCTGTTTGCACTTGAACATATGTTCCTTGAACCCATTTGGTATTTCGCAATACAATACACTCATTTAATTTGAACTTGAAAATCACATGCAAATGACGCATGCTTGTGCAAGCTTACAACGTCTCCGCCGTACAGGATTTTCGTTCAAGGCTCTCACGCCATCTGCACTATAACTAAAATACAACTAACCATCTGGGGACTAGCTCAAATGGCCACCAAAGGTAACCTTGGGAAGGTTGTTACCACATGCGAGAGATTTCAGGTTCGAGCCTCACCGTGGGGTTTTTCCTTCAGAAACGAAAAAGGAGTGGGGTTTATCCTCTAAGGCGAAGATTCGAGTTTTGCATATTGCCCAATTGGATGTCACTGTGAGCGCAAATCACTAACAACTAACTTGTCGTTTAAAAAAAAAAAGCTAACTAACTTGCCGTTCTAAAAGAAAAAGAAAATAAAAAAAACTTACATCATTTGCTAGTTAATATACAACGAAATTGCATAAAAAGGTAACCAGCATACAACTATACAAGTAATTTTCTCACTAGTCTGATAAAGTTCATTTTTTGGCTAACAACAAATGAATGTTAAACATGTAGGTTTTACAATCTAATTAACCATATTAATTAACACGAGTACGCAAATGCGGAAAAAATAACATGTAAATTACATTATAATTAACAAGAATAAAGAAGAAGTAACCCAATTTTAAGCAACGTAACGATACACCGATTAAAGGTAACCGTAAACACCGTCTTCTATATACGCGTGTGTATAATACCACGCGAAACCACCAAGAATCAAAGTATGATTCCTCTAAGCTTCCACACACAATACGTTCTTAGCAAACAATGAAGTATGCTAGTACTAGTAGTGGTTTAGCAAACGATAACCTCTTCGTACTTGAATCAATCAACACACGAACACCACGGTGGTGGTGATGGTAAACGATCGACACAAACAACCCTAATAGGGTGTGTGTGCGATCGGTTTTAGAGGGAGAGGCGAAACCGAAACCCTAGAGGGTTTAGAGGGGCCGGTCGATTACTAGAAGCACAAGGACGATACTTTTAGGTTTTTAGGTTTTTCAAGACTTGTGAATAATGAAAACCAAAACCTATATTTATAGCCTTTGTCTCCTAATCCCACATGGAATGTGATTAGTAGCCGACTAGGATTAAAGAAGGTTAAACCACACCCTTTTAAATCTTTAACCGATTTTGTATATTTAGTCCCTTAACATCTTAATGACTAATATTTAATACTTGATATCATATAACGGTCGAATTGCAAATACACTAATCAAACAATGTTTACATAAGTATCGGGTGCGTCCTCCCCTTAGCACTCGTATAATTTCCCAGACAAAATACTTTGATATAATGGCCATATTCTACAACTGCTCCCACTTGGCCATGTAAAAAGTATAATAACAATTGGTAAACGTCTTAGCAACAGCGCAAAGCTCCCAGAAAACATCGAGTGTGGTTCACAGGCATGAACAAATGATTTATGAATTTACAAATCCCTTTGTTTCCGATAATGTCCGTTGTTAATTTGGATAATGGATCAAAAGTCATTTTCATATTTAACGATCTTCTCTCCATAAAATAAGTAATCAAGATTACTAAAAAGTCAATGAGACATTCTTCTGTGAGTTTTCTAGTACGGCCATACACACATACTGATTTATTCTATGAGGGGCCCAGTGGTATCTTCCTTCAACAATTTGAAGGAACAAAACATATTGACTACAAGGTCCAGTCATCATGTTGGCCTAAACCATTCTGACATATCCCATTATTAGTTTACCGACAGAGACTTTAAACTATATCAAGAATTTAATATCCACATAGTGCTTAAACCTACTTTCACTCAGTCCTAAGGATTATGTAAATGAAATCACGTACAAGATTCACTTGATGACGTCGATCCATAAAGTGATATTCTTGTGGCGGGAATCAATATCATCTTAAAATATTCATGTGAGTTTGATGACTCGTCCTCAATAACCTCCAATATCACCAATATCACCAATCACTCAGAATTGTCTTAGTTTAACATATCCATATTGTTAAGCGAACAACAAGAATAATTTAGAATAATACATTTTATTATTCATGATTTAAACATGCAAATATAGGACACAATTCTTATAATATAAAATAACAAAAGTACCAAGCGTATTATATCATAAAATAAAATTGTTTTACATCCCTTACCAAATACTAAAACACAGATCAACATGAAACTACTGAGCAGGCACGAAGCCCGTGCCCCTGCATGTGAGTAAGCTTACCTATTTGATAAAGCCTTTGTAAAGAGACTTCAGCTAGATTGTTATCTGTGTGAACTTTGAGAATCTTTATTTCGCCCAGTGCAACAACAACTCAGCGAACATAATGATATTCTTCTATGAATAGTGTCTGGAGCGCCTCTCTGGACTCCCCGTCCATTACATAAAGAACTGAAGCTGAATTGTCGCATTTGTACATCTTCAAAGTTCATTTATCGTTGTACTATACCCCATCCCTGAGATAGAATTTCCTTAATCCAACATCTTCGCATGGCAGCTTCTGATGCAGCTATGTATTCCGATTCTGTAGCAGACATTGCAGTGGTACTTTGCTTGGAGCTCTTCCAATCCACTGCGCCTCCTGCTAAACAAAAACATATCCTGTCCTGAACTTCGTGTCATCATCTATCATTTCTCGAATCCATGATCGCATTACATTTAACTCTAAGTTTATGTGCTAGGATTTCGTACATAAACCAAGACATATCTTTAGTAATTCTCTTAAATACTTAAGAATGTTTTTCACAGCAGTCCAGTGAGGTTCACCTGGATTCTGTTGAAATCGGCTTGTCATATTTTGTGCGAACGCAACATCAGGTCTAGTGCATCTAACCGCATACATGATGGATCCTACAGCCGAAGCATAAGGTACATTCTTCATGCGATTTACCTCTTTAGGCGTTTGAGCACCTTGTGATTTGTTCAAGTCAAGTCTTTCTTGCATGGGGATATGACCACATTTGGAATTATCCATTTTGTATCTCTTTAAGATCTTAATCCAAGTAAGCAATTTGACAAAGTCCCAATTAATATCGCTCGTCTAACTCTATAGATTTGGAGATTCAGGAGAAATAAATGCTGCTTCCCCCAAATCCTTCATAGCAAAACACTTTCCAAGATAATCCTTTACACTTTGTAAACTTGGAATGTGATTACCCATGATGATTATGTCATCAACATATAAGATGAGGAATGTAACATTACTCCCACTAGCCTTTTGATATACACATGGCTCATCAAGATTTTGAGCAAATCCAAGACCTTTTTGATTTCCTCAAATCAAATCTTTTATTCCACTTCTTGATGCTATCCTATAAGACCATAAATGGATCTTTGAAGCTTGCATACTTTCCTGGGATGATTAGGATCAACAAAACCTTCAGGTTGCACCATATAGATGTCTTCATCAAGGTAACCATTTAAGAAGGTTGTTTTAACATCCATTTGCCATATCTCATAATCATAGTATGCTGCTATAGATATGAGAATTCTAATATCACTAATTTCAGCGACATGGGGGGGGGAATACGGTGAGAATCGTTTTTTCTCATAATCACCCCGTATAGTTGAGTGTAAACCCTTTTGCTACAACAAGACAAGCTTTTATAGACGTGTACAATACCATTCCATGTCAGTCTTTTTTCTTAAAAAGCACTTGCTCCCAATGGTCTTATCAACCAGGAGGAAATCGACCAGGACCCAGAAAACCATATTGTCCATCATGGATTGTATTTTCCCATTTATAGCATCAACCCCCCTTATTATATTCTAAATCCAACATTGCGGCTTATATCTAGTAGGGTTTCATTAAGATCCCCTAACTAGCTTCCTCAACCACCTCTACATTTAGACATAAGCGGTTGGAGCTCGATGTGTCCTTACAACCTACGAATCGAAAACACTTCCTCTGTGGTGGTTACAAAACCATCCACCTCTTGGGAATGTTGGAAGTGATATTTCAGAAGGTGTTGTGTCTTCTTCCTTTTGAATTTTCATCAAGATCTACCGCCCTCCCACTGATATTCTTGACTTATGAGACAGTCTTAAAGAATTCATCATACCTTGCAACCACCATTTTATTTTCCAGGTGGGAAAAAGAAATAGTACCCACTCGGTTTTCCTTGGGTATCCTATGAAGTACACTAACAATCTTTGTTCGAGTTAGTCAGCGTATCTCTCTTCACAAGAGCCTCACAGCCCCAGCTACCTTTAAGTAAGGACAAGTTTTGGAACTTTCCTACCACAATCCATATGGTATCTTATTCTACCTTCATTTGTTGGAAACCATAGTTGTGAATGCGTGTTGCAACACTAGAGCATAATCCCAAAAGGGATAAAGGAAGAGTCTGTAAATTCTTTATAGAACGCGACCATATCTAACAAAGTGCGGTTTCTCCTTTCAGACACTCCATTATGTTTGGTGTGTATGGAGAGTAAGCTTTTAAACATTCCGTAGCTTGTTAGATAATCTTTAAACTCTTGGCTTATGTATTCGCCACCCCGATCTGATCATATTGTCCTTAATGGACCATTTCTCGAGTTGATTTTCGACTTCATTTTAAACACTTTTAACGTTTTAAAGACCTCATGTTTATGTTTAAGAAAATAAACATAACCATAAACGACTATAATCATCCGTGAATGTAATGAAGTAGCTAGCACCTTGTCTTTGACAATGTCAAAGTGACAAATACGTCAGTAGGTATTAATTCCAAGAAGATCTTTGGCCTTTTCGTTACTAATGAAGAAAAGGTTTCTTTGTCATCTTGGCCAGATAAACAAGGATTCGCAATTTATCAAAGATCATTATCCTTGAATTTTAACACAGCCCGTCATTGTTTGCAGCTGTTTAATTACTTTCTTGTTTATATGGCATGACGACAGTGCCATAATAAGTAGAGCAAGTTATGCGTGACTCTTTATTGCTAACATTATAAAATTAGAATTAACATTTGGTACTAGATCATCATATCAATTTCATAAAATACCATTACGATAAACTCATTAAAATAAAGAACATTATTATTAGAAACTGAAATACCATAAGCCATAAAACATTAAACAAAACCATTGTCAATCAAACGAGAAACTAAAACACCACCTCTAGTTATAGTAGGTGGAAAATGACAATTTTTGGGGGGGTTTCCCCCCTAAAAACAAATCACAATGGCCATTAGTGACAACTAAGAACTAAAACTGTCCAAGTTAAGCTTCTCCTTATGGCCACGAACTCATTGCCCACGACAAGTAAAGACTCCTTGTTTCACAGCCATCCTATCAATCTAATCCTATTTTGTAAATAACATATGATAGTTACCACATACACAGACCAGTGTCCATAGCACCCAGGAGTTATTATTAGGAAAAGAAAATAATTCTATAGTGAAGATACCTAAAGAAGGGCAGAGCCACCATGCTTTCTTCCTCTGCACTCACAAAGATACACAGACAGTTCCTTTTCCACTGGCCTACCTACCTACAGTGGTGGAGACATCATCCTTAGCTGGGCGCTCCTTAGCATTAGGCTTAGGGTTGTTAAGGCTTTAGGATATAAACCTCCTATCCATTCCCTTGCCATTAACCATATTTTTTTTTGCCTTTTTGCTTTAAGCGATTTCGTATTAGGCCTTTCAGATTTACCATCTCTAATCATCATTACTTGTGGTGTTTCAGCCTTTTTAGGTAAACCCTTCTTATACTCAATAAGCATAGCATGAATTTCACCATTGTTTTTTCCCCCATGTTATCATATTGTACTTTCTTACAAATCCACAAAATCTTTAGAAGGCCATTAAGGATTAGCAACTGAGATAGTCATGTGGTAGCATATTCCCAAGACATTCCAGTTGCTCCAATATCCATTCATCTTTAATGACATAGTCAGTCAACTGAATTTACCCTCCTCTGTTGCAATCATGGAAAGATTGAATTAAGTCCAATCTTACTCCACTCCATGCTTGTCTCAGCACATAGATCTAACTCCTTAACCATGTCATACACGGATAGTGCAATTTCAAACTGTCTATGTAGTTTCAGGGTCATACTCCCAAGCATAAAGACAAGCAATTCAGTATGAGCATCATATGAGCAGTCCACAGAGCCACAATGTTAGCGTTCAGCACCAGCTCCAGGAGCAGGTAGTAAAAGCTGTTAATGACATGCATTTTCCTTCCTCAGACTCTCAAGACAACTTAAGTCGAGCAAAACAGCATTGGATGTTTTTACCCTAGAAAGCTTTTTTTTCTTTTTCAAACATCGACCTGAAAGCCGAATGGTTTATGTTTTGAACAGGTAGTGCCATCTACAAAAACATAAAAGTTCAAGAATTAGTATTTTCGATAATACTCCTTGAAGAAAATTAATTACCCATGTTTAGTTAAAAAACAATTTAATTTCCTAAGGTTAGGACCCAACTTGACATACCCCCACCACATCAGTTGATCTGCTAGTGATGGTGTATTCAAAAGGTAATCAACGATTGATAATTCACGACAAACTTTTACAATCAAAACATATGGACTTACTTTATTACACATAATCGTCTAGTAAGTCATGTTTTCATCCCATTCTATGCCGCGTGATAACAGTTCCTAACCCAACAACACTAAGATCGTCCAATTTCAAAACAGTAATTATGTAACACTTACCGTCTTACGGAAAAGCGTATAATTACCTTGTGATTGCAAATCTACACACGTCTCACGCATAGTAAAGAGCAATCAACAAGTGTTTTTACAAATTGGATGGCAATAACTTAGTTGGACAAAAAGGGTATTTTATTTACAGTGACAAATAATGTACTGAAGAAGCATGCATACATCTTCGTACATTGATTTTTTAATAAAACTATTAACTCAATTAGTTATTATTACGGTATCACCTATTATCATCGTATCTTATACATAAATAGTGAGACCTAAAATTGACGATTCAACGTGTTTTCAAATCTAAAGAGTCATAATTTTTTAAAAATTAACACTGTAGTGACCTGCCATGTTTCACGGTACTCCCAATTGAACGCACAAAGAAGTCGAGAATCAGGCAGCCGCGAGCGTATTAAAAACCTGATTCCTTTAGTGAATGTTACCACTCCGCCCTAAAAACGTCTCTTATAGTTTGTTCTATTGAGGAGCCGTATCTTCCCATAGAGTCCAATAGCGTCCTAGTTTTAATTCAAAAAAAGAACTTAATGTTGGAAACACATTAATGGAATTTCTATAAATTGTTATTCAATCAGGAAATTTTATATCGATTAAAACCGAAATCCACTTTGACTCATTGCATTAATAGTCCATAATAAATCTATTTCGATAATCATTAGTCTGAGTTTTATTTGTTTTCCAAAAAACCCTTTTATTTTCTCACAAGTCAAGAACTTAAAATAAAACCATATAAACATCAATTAAACTAAATAGCATTTATTTAAACTCACTTAACAATTAAGGCATGCAAACCATTAAATATGATCCTAATTATCCAATAATTTAATCATGTCAATGATTCACATAATGCTCGCTTCGTCCTATAAACTCCGGCCGGTACCATCAAACAAAAGTCACATCCATCGATATAATCGAATTGCGTAAGCCCTATATAATTAAATACCATATATCACATAAATCTTTTTACTATTTTAGGCCCCATTGATTCAATAGTAAGGGTCTTTCCGAATTCTTGAATCATGGATCTTACCAATTAAGAAAATATTTAAAATTATGCGAATCTTAATCATATTTAAACTAAATCTTTTAACTAATTAACAAGATTTAAATATCTAATATCAATCCATGATAAATTTGCATGATTTTATCATGGATCTTTATTAACAATTAACTAAAAACTTAAAACAATTAACAATAATACATCAAGTTTTATATAAAATTGCATACAACATAGATCTCGTCTAATTAATTTTATTAACCTTCAAGATCAAATCTTTTTAACAAAGACCCAAAGGGGCATTTTTTTTTTTTTTTTTTTTTTTTTTTTTTTTTTTTTTTTTGTAAATTAATCACGAAACCCTAATTTGTCCAATTTTAATTCCTTGTAATTAAAGATTCTACACGATGGCTCGTGATGCCACTGTTGGGTTTTACAATCTAATTAACCATATTAATTAACACGAGTACGCAGCGGAATAAAGATAACATGTAGAATACATTAATTAACAAGGACTTTTAATAAGAAGAAATATACTTTTTAAGCCAACAAACGATACACCGATTAAAAAAAAAGGTAACCCGTAAACATCGGCTTCTATAATACCGTGTGTATAATGACCTACAACGCGAGAACCACCAAGAAACTCAAAATTAATGATTTCCTTAAAACTTCCACATCACAATACTTCTAAAGCAAACAATGAAGTATGCTAGTACTAGTAGTGGTTTAGCAAACGATAACCTCTTCGTACTTGAATCAATCAACACACGAACACCACGGTGGTGGTGATGGTAAACGATCGACACAAACAACCCTAATAGGGTGTGTGTGCGATCGGTTTTAGAGGGAGAGGCAAAACCGAAACCCTAGAGGGTTTAGAGGGGCCGGTCGATTACTAGAAGCACAAGGACGATACTTTTAGGTTTTTAGGTTTTTCAAGACTTGTGAATAATGAAAACCAAAACCTATATTTATAGCCTTTGTCTCCTAATCCCACATGGAATGTGATTAGTAGCCGACTAGGATTAAAGGAGGTTAAACCGCACCCTTTTAATCTTCGGTTTTGTATATTTAGTCCCTTAACTCTTTAATGACTAATATTTAATACTTGTTATCATATAACGGTCGTTTGCTAAATACACTAATCAAACATTGTTTACGTATTAACGTGTGCGTCCCTTTAGGCTCGTATAATTTCCGGACATATACTTTTATATAATGGACATATTCCAACAAAACATTTGACAAACATAGCAATATAGTTTTTGATAGATGTAATGACTTATAAGTATTCAGTTTTTACAAATAATCAGAGCTGAGATTTTTTACTCATAACAATTTTCCCAACAGCAATGTTATCAAGTGTGGGTTTGGACTGACCCATGATGTTTTTATTAGGCAATAGATTAAAAGACTCGAACCAACAGACCGACTCGGGCCTTATAGTTTTGGGTTATAACCTTGTATCTGGCCAATTGGGTCGGTTGGTCAAATGTTCAGGCTAACCTTGTGTAATCCATAAGGCCATTTAATCAAACAGTAACCAAATGTATCAATATAAATGTAAGCTCCTTAATTATGCTTTCGAATGTGATGACTAAATTCTTTTGTCTCCATTTCACTCTGCATTCACTTATTAGACTATAACACGTGTCTAGGTCAAGATCGTACGTACGTCAAATGCTTTCCTCAAGCATGTCGTCGCACATGAAGAGACCAACAAATGTATGGGGCATGAAATCGACGTTTCGTAAGTTGTGTGTACTGTAGAGGTGTACTCATTCAAAGACTTGGGGTGGTTGTATCTCATCTATCTATCTTGTTTTTAAATACAACAAAGATGTCAAAAAGGCATGCCTATACACCAAGTGTTGATGTTGTTGCTTCCACATTTTTAATCACTTGTTTCTCTACAAGTACAAACTGCACATGCTAAAAACTTTAATTATTTGAACATTCACATGTCGTCTTCTTACCTTTTAGCAAATTCATTTCCATTGATTAAATTCAGTATGAAATATAACTTTCTAGTATAAGGTCCATGGTCATAGTCCTTTGTAAATAAAACCCCATGTTGGACGCGATCTAGTGGTA
>BQNB010206325.1:0-10554 GCA_026074375.1 Tanacetum coccineum | reverse complement strand
ATAAACTATCACTTTGTTCGGGAAAAGGTTGCTCAAGGAGATCTTTGAGTTCAACATATATCTACACATAATCAAATTACAGATATCTTTACGAAGCCATTACCAACTCCTCGATTCCTCTTTCTAAGATCCAAGCTGCAGGTTGTTGCCCGTCCTTAGCTTGCGATGGCGTGTTAGACCAAACTAGATTAGATGGGCCGGTCTAATTGTATAGATGGGCCATACCCATTAGGTTATGTGTTAGTTGCTTAATCTCTAAGCTATGACATTAGTATAAATACACATACAATCTAATGTACAAATCATAATCACAATTATAATAATATATACCCTTTGAGGTTTTATAATATCTAAGACATACTAAGAAGGTTTGAATGTTTGGGTTAAGGTTTACAAGTGTTAAACAAGAAAAGTTCAAGATTAGGGTTTACATGGAAATTAGGGTTTTCAAGTGTTGAAAGCTAGGGTTTGGTTGCTAAACAAGGATTTAGATATTGTTGTTCATCATATTACATCATACTAAGGTTAACTAAAACCCTTTATGTCTTTACTTTCATGATTTTATGGATATGTAATGCTTATATAGTTAATCACCATTTAGGAAATGTTTTAACATGTAAAATGGATTTTTACTTGTGATCATGCTTTGATAAACTTTTTAACATATTATATGGATGTTAATGTTATGTTATAATGGAGGTATATACATTATATGAGTTTGGTTTATGTATAAAAAGTATATATAAACAACTTACCTAAAAAGTATACTTAATAAGGTTCATGAATAAATAAATATGTACACATTTGAATCTTTTGAGATTCTTGGAAATCTAATTTCATGGACTAATCATGATTAAAGATATAAAGGATTGTAAGACATATATTACTTTTAATGTTGTATGGTCTTCGTAAACATATGTGGTAAACTAAAAAGTTATATAAAACAACTTTTAAAACACATTTTTAAGGAAAATATCCATAAATGGGGCTGTTTGTGAATTCGATTTTTAAGACATACAATTTTATATTTTTATTAAATTTACATCGTCATCAATGGATCGTGGGCTTAATAGAGAACCGAAAAAAAACCGATTTATATACAAAGGACGATCATGACAATTTTCTAGTTTACACTTAATTATTACTCTTTTATATAAAATATATTTTACTTAAAAGTTACTTTTTAACATTTAGTGGATATCACACATTTTTTAAACATCATTAAATCTATAGAGATTTCCTATTTAGAAAATCGTGCTCGACAAGAATCACTAAAATCGGAGCCTAAAACGAATAAGATTACGGTCCTTTACGAGATTTACGATAACCTAATTTTTTAAAATAAAATTTATAAACTGTCTAATGTATTAGTAAAATTCAATATTCATCGATGACTCAAAAAGATTTTTAAAAAGTAAATATTTTGATATATCTTTCTAATACGAAGCTGCTTAACCAATTTGGACTAAGAAACGGATTAAAATGGGAAAGTTACGTCCGTATTTTCTAAAGTGATATTTTTAAGCGATTTAACTTTATAAATCTGATTTGCACCGAAGACAATTTGATGGTGATGTAGCTATATTGGATTATATATTAGAGGTGTTAATACAAAGTACTTAGTACTTCATTCGGAACTATAAACTAATTAGGTTGCATTCGGGCTTATTAGTGACAAATTTTTGTATGTTATCATTTCGTTTTTAACTCACTCGAGGTGAGGTTCTATATGTACACCTATTTTACTTGTTTTACATTAATTATTGGCGCGTGAGAACATGCTTGTTTAACAATTCTTTAAATGATTGGTTTAAAATTCATTATACCGTGTATTCTACAACTCGTTA
This sequence comes from Tanacetum coccineum, assembly GCA_026074375.1. Classification (NCBI taxonomy): domain Eukaryota; kingdom Viridiplantae; phylum Streptophyta; class Magnoliopsida; order Asterales; family Asteraceae; genus Tanacetum; species Tanacetum coccineum. Next base: position 8,707 of record BQNB010206325.1, on the reverse strand, counting down.
CAAAATTGATTTACATACTATTACATTTCTCCATGATGAGATATATATTTGGTTAAAAGTTTTGATGTAAACACATATTGATTTTTATCAAAGGAATTTGGATTTGCTTAGGTTGCATGACACTGTTAATTCCTGGGAAGGTGGTGAAGCTGCAAGTGTTATAAATTAGATCTATTTTTGGATTGTCAACCCTTGTTCGGGTCGATTAGCTCTCACTAGTTCGAGATTGAATATCGAACGGTTATTACCCATGTTGGTACAAAACTGGATTGGTGTCTTATTGGGCCAACAAACTAATTACGAAACTTTTACCGTGGCCTGAATAAAGTGGCATACTTATAAGTCTGAGCCTCAGTTTCATGAACTTAGAGTAATCGTAATCATTCCTTATACATACATGAACATTAACGTTGCCTTGAATAAAGTGGCAATACATACTGTTTTGGATATTGTATACCATGCAATACATAATCATTGTTTTATACACACATGAACTTTTACGTTACCTTGAATAAAGTGGTAATACATACTTGAGATATTTTAGGATATTGTGCTCATTACAATTATCATACATTGAACCATGGGAGGTCCATTCATACATACGTTTTGGTAACTATTTGGGGATTTAAGTGGTCATACATACTTTACAACTCTTTGAATTCTAACAATCATACATACATTTTGGTAAACATACAAGGATTGAAACAGTCATACATACTTTACAACTCTTTGAATTCTAACATTTATACATACATTTTGGTAAACATACAAGGATTGAAACATTCATACATACTTTACAACTCTTTGATTTATAACATTCATACATACGTTTTGGTGACTATTTGGGGATTTAAATGGTCATGCATACTTCACAAAACTTTGGTTCAGTAATTATACTTACAAAAACCTATGAACTCACCAACTTTAATGTTGACACTTTTAAGCATGTTTTTCTTAGGTGATATAAATACTTGGCTTACTTGAAGTACATTGGAGTCCAAACCTTACAAGATTTCTTTTCAAATGACTCAATTAGAGGTCGTTCTCTCATGTCTTGTGCAATGGTATTATGAAGTAACGCTCCCGGAAACATATTCCGCTGTGACCCATATTTTTGGGGGTGTTACATCGTTCATTTGTTTGGATGATAATTGTTATTTGATTTTGCATTGTTAGGTTTTATGAATGTTTGCATGTCATGACATTGGCATGAACTGCCTTCGTTCAATGTCAGACGCCTTTTGGATTTTGTTGATTGTGTTTGGGTATTTTCATGACACTGCGTGTCTATGCTTTGTATTTTATGCATGATTTAGTTTCTCTATATAGATGCGAATGTGTTGTGATGATTCCCTTTCTCGTCGCGCCTCTCATTTCTGCCTTGGCGGGGTATGATAGCTTTCCCTTTTGACAAGCAACACAGGTTTCATAATTTTCAAAAAGTTTGGAAGGTAAACCTCTTACAAGATTTCCCTTAACCAATTTGTTCATAGTTTTAAAATTCAAGTGACCTAGCCTTCTATGCCAAAGTTTAGATTCATCAGATGTGGCTTTTGCAAAGAGACAAGTTAAACCTCCTTTAGGAAAAATGTTCTTTTAATCAACACCATATATATTGTTCTTTCTAGGAACTCTAAGTAAAACTTGACTTTCATCAATTAACTTAAAGTTTGGAGATAAAATAATACATTCAGTGTCATTAAAAAGGACATTATTCCTTTTATCACACATTTGTGAGACACTAAAGAGATTAAACTTTAACTCTCTCATAAAATACACATCTTCAAAATCTAGATTACTAGTTTTAATGGTACATTTTCCTGTGATTTTCCCTCCTTTAGGGTTCCCTCCAAAAGCAACATATCCTCCATCTATTTCTTTATAGTTTGTAAGATAGGACATATTCCCTGTCATGTGCCTTGAGCATCCACTATCAATCACTCCTTTGTCCTATAAATCCATCTGTGGATTGCCCTGCACATAAGGTAAGAAAATTAGTTTCTTTTGGGGACCCAAGCCATCACTGACTTGGATCTGCCTTGTGCATCAATATAATCAAACTTTTTGAGGGTGATTGATGTATTGTTATGTTTAGAAACATGATCTAAAACTTTATGCTTTGGTTTCCAAACCCAACAAGCTGAGGCCTTAACAACATTAAAATTATTTCCCTTAACAGCATTAACTACTGCTTTTGGCCTAGCAGTATTAATTTTTTTACCCCTAACAGTATTAACACATTGATCAATATTATTCTTTTTAAATGTTATGTTCTTATGAATGGGCCTCTTAACAGTTAAATGTGCTGATTTATAAAGATTTGACATTGGTCTAGCACTATTCACTATTATTTTTAGGTGAGTAGTATTAACTTGTCTAGCAGTATTAAGTGATACTAGGCTACACTTCATTAGTACTGCTCTTGGAACCATGTTCCTTTTTGGGCAGGGGTGAGTCTTTTTGGTAAAATTCTGATGATTCACCCTTTTAGCATTGTTCTAAACAGGTTTTACCACCCTTTGGTAATTACAATCAACCTGCAAATGGTCAAAACTTCCACACACATAACAAGCTTTGTTAAATATCTCAAAATTACTTCCTAGTCTCTGAGACATCATATTGTTCTAGTTTCTTTGATTACCTCTAGGACTGTATGTGTTTGTCCTATTATGCTCAACCTGCTTAACAGTTTTCCTAGCAGTTTTGTTTGTTTGTTTAGCTTTAACAAAATCTATCTTAACAAAACTAGGCTTAGCAGTTTTCTTTTCAATCTTAGGCTTAGGCACATCTTCTTCCTCATTATCAGACACCCAATCCTCAATAAGTGGGGCACTGTTATTCTTCCTAACCACTCTAGGCTTTGCTTCACTAGACTTAACTTCACTGTTCTCAACTGCATGCTCTTTAACTATAGGTTCACTTACTACAGTATCACTTACTATAAACTTTTCTAAACCAGTGAATGACAAGTCAGGTATAGGAGACATGAAGTTTCCTGTGTAGGGAGGTGGAACTTCATTATACCCTAGACCTTTCTTGCAGTTATCAACTATCTGACTTTTTATGAGTTTGTCTAAACTTTCAGATGCAAATTCAAGTTTATCTACACTTAGTTGAATTCCATCCTTTTCTTTTTGAGCTTTTTCAAGCTTATTTCTAAGCTCTGTAATGGCTATTTCTTTTAGGTGAATCTTAAGTTTTAATTCCTTAATGTCTTGTTCATAAATAGACTCATTTTTCTTATAAACTACAAGTCTTTCTTCTACAGACTGTAAACCTGTCTTATAAGCTACAACCATTAACTCAAATTTCTCAAACCTTTTCAATAGTTGTTCATATTGAGATTTAAGAACTTTAATAGTTTCAAGACAAGATTTTGAGCAAGTAGAATCATTAGATACCTCCGAATCAGAACTTGAAGATGAGTAGGCCATGAGTGCATAATTTGTTGGTCCTTCCTCTGCTTGATCACTCTAGTCATATCCAAGACCATCACAAGACACCAAATCATTGGAAGTAGTTATCTCCACTGGTACACTTCTTCTTGAGCTTTCTATGTTCTTGTTGTCTTGGTTTCTTGGAGCTCTACACTCCCTAGCAAAGTGTCCCCTCTTGTGGCAGTTATAGCACTCCACCTTGGACTTATCAAAACCAATGGACTCATTGCCATTCACAGTAATCCTCCTTCCTGTATTCTTCAGGAACCTTCTAGCTCTCATAGTTAACATAGCCATCTGCCATATCAAATCCATCTCTTCCAAGTCATCTGGATAGAGTTGTTGTAGATCCTCATTTGCAAGTTGAGGATTGTTTGGTTGACTAGAAAAGAAAGCACATATAACAACATTACTCAAGTTATCAACATTTGTGGAGTTAGCAGCACTAACTTGAGTGTTAGCAGCAGAAACTCCATAAGCAGTGTTAACTGCTTCATTAGTGCAGCTAGTGTTGTGAGGACACAAAAGCCATGTTCTGTGTGTTTGTGCTTGAGCTAGATATCCCTTTGACTTTTGGTTCATACACCTTTAGGTTGTTGTAGAGATCATCCATGCTCATTGTCTCTAACTCAAGCTTATTCCTCCACATAATAGCATGTGTGTTCCATTCAGGTGACAAACTTCTTAACAGCTTCTGGTTCACATCTTCTTGTAAAAGTGTTTCACCCAAAATCTCTAACTGACTCACAAGCTTTTGAAGCTTATTAAAAGTTTGATCAAGGGTTTCTGAGCTAGGAGGCGTGAAGTTTTCATACTGCTGTTTTAAGAGATTTCTTTGAGTTTTCTTTGTAGCAGCATTCCCACCAAACATCTTTTCAATAGCTTCTAGCAGCAACTTAGCATCCATGATGGAGTTGAACTTTAATTGATGTTCATTAGGTATACCTATCATTAAAGTGCTTCTGGCCTTCACTTCTAACTTCTTCTGAGCCTTTTCTTCAGTAGTTGTAGGAGGCAATAGAGTCACCTTGCCTTCTACCAAATGTGTTTTTGGAGGAGAGTTACCAATTTCTATGACATCCCATAGAGCATAGTCGATCATCTAGATGCACTGTTCTATTCTCATTCTCCAGATCTTATACTCACCAGGCTTAAGCATGAGAATTTTAGATGCAGCCACCATATGTGTAGACTCTTGATCCATATCTTCTTGCAGAAAGATCTTGTGTATACAAAAAGGTTCTTCTAATTCAAAGCTTCTCAACAAGCTCTGATACTACTTGTTGGATCCCACTTTAATAGATCGAATTCCTTAAGCATGTATAAGGTTTAGTTATATTAGATAAATCTAACACAATTATAGTAGAAGCTTTGTTTGAATGTATTAAAGATTATGCGGAATCTAATCTTTAATATTAAGAAGAATTATGAATGAAACAGTAATTCAAAGAACATACAATTCAACAAAATAAGCTCTAATATTATTAAGATAATAATACGAATACTCTCAAAGTATTAGGGTTACAAAGACCTTGAAGCTATGAACTTATCGAATTCTACATGAAAATTGTATATCTAACTCTATGCCCTAGGACCTCCTTTTATACACCAAGGAGTCCTAAATGGCTTACAATGTTTTCCTAAGTAATCATAATCTTTTCCTTAAACAAAACATACATATCGTGTAAGCAGTACTAACTAGCAACATTAATCTGATTTACTCTAGCAGCACTAACTTTAATTGACAGCATTAACTTCTTCACTAGCAGTTTTAACTTCTAGCAGTCTTAACTCTGAGCAGTCTTAATATTCATTAGCAGTACTAACTTTGTACTAGCAGTACTAACTACTTAGAATATTTTCTTTAAAGTTCTTTGAGCAGTACTAACTTGATCTTGAGCAGCAGTAACAAACAGCAACAAGATGACTTTAAATCCTAACAATATATATATATATATATTGTTAGGATTATAGAAAAGTCTCGGTCACTGCCAACATAGATGGTCATAGCTCGTAGCTAATCATTCGGTTATGAGAAAGCAAACCGGCCCAAGCCCATGGACTCAAGCCTATAGTCGGCCTCCCTTAGGGGTTATATAAACCCTCTCCATCTCATGGAGAGGGTGTTGGTCATTGTGTTAGTCATTTTGTGTAAACACACTTTCTCTTTCTAAGTTATTTTCTCTCTACACTTTGTCCAACCACTTCTTTCTCTCTTAATCTCTTCTAAGAATTACTTGTTTGTAAATATCATCAATTGGTATCAAGAGCCATGGGATGCTTTGTAAGTTGTTGTGTGCGATTTTTTTATCTAGTTTATACTCGTTCTTTTTTTTGGGTTTTGAAGCTTGTGGTTGCACTAAAACATCGTATACTTTGGTATAACTGATCTAGTATCCTAGATATACGAGGTGTACAAGCTTAGATCCAAGAAAACAACTTCTTTATGCATTTTTCTTTGTTCGAAAAGGTTAGGAGGTACAAATCTTGATTTCAAATTTTTTGTGTTTAAAACCATAAAGTTTGTGTTTTTAAGGTTCTCCTAGTCTTAGAATTACTAGTTGTACAAGAAATTTTGGGTAAAAATGTCACAAAGTAAGTCTTTTAGTGTTTTGGAAAAATTTAAGTTCGTATTTGCAGAAGGCGATTTAGTCACTTTGGTGAAGGCGAAATAGTTATGCTCCTCCAAGGCGAATTAGTTCTGTTTTTTGGAAGGCGATTTAGTCCATTTCCTTTGGAAGGCGATTTAGTCCATTTCCTTTGGAAGGCGATTTAGTCCATTTCCTTTGGAAGGCGATTTAGTCCATTTTCCTTGAAGGTGATTTAGTCGTTTTTCTTTGGAAGGCGATTTAGTCACTTTTCTTTGGAAGGCGATTTAGTCATTTATTTGGAAGGCGATTTAGTCATTTTTCTTTGGAAGGCGATTAATTTCCCAAGGCGAATTACTACACTTTGGACTAAGACACTTTGGACTAAGACGATTTAATCAACTTGAACTAAGACTAATAAATCAAATTTGAATTATAAGGTTTATTTCTTTGATTTGTAAAATCTCGTGAAATGTTATTTTCCCGGTTTAATCAAGAATAGTAAAATCCCGTGTATTTTCAAGACCTAAAACACTTAAAAGGACCTCACTTCAACACAATAACTTATAATAATTGAACGATCAAAACTTTTAATTCACATTTCAAGTAATTCAAAATGAGTCTCTCATTAGCAGAAAATGTCATTGTTGCCGGTGCTGACAATAGACCACATATGCTGGTTAAGTCCAACTACAGTTCATGGGCAAGTCGTATGCTATTGTACATCAAAGGAAAGCTAAATGGAAAGTTACTTGTTGATTTTGTACTTAATGGACCTTTCCAATTTGGAACCATTATTGTACCCGAAACTGAAACCACTCCAGCAACAGTCAGAGAAAGGACTTACACTCATCTCACTGCTGAAGAGAAGCTACGTGAATCAGTTGATATCATTGCAACAAAAATTGTTCTACAAGGTCTTCCTCAAGACATCTATAATCTGGTCAATCACAATAATCAACCAAAGCAAATTTGGGATCGTGTCAAATTACTCATCCAAGGTTCTGAGTTAACCAAGAAAGAACGTAAGTCAAAATTGTATGATTACTTTGACATGTTCACATCTCAACCAGGAGAAACAATTCACTCATACTACATGAGGTTTTCACAACTGATCAATGACATGCACATGATTGGAATGACAATGCAACCAGTTCAAGTCAATAGAAAGTTTGTGAATCATCTTCCAACAGAATGGGGAAAATTTGTCACTGATGTCAAATTGGCTAAAAACATGCATACCACAAACTTTGATCATTTGTATGCTCATTTGAGGCAACATGAAGCTCATGCAAACGAAGTCTGTCTTAACAGGCAACGATTTTCCAATCAGACAGCCTTGGTTGCTAATTATCAAACTGGCATGAACCCAAATCAATTTTCTCCAGAATTGTCAAATTTTACTCAATCACGCTACTCACCTCCTGCTGCATAGTTGTATGATGTTCTACAGTTTTCAAGTGCTACTCAATCATGTTACTCACCTCCTGCATCACAGTTGTATGATCATCCATCACCTTTTCAAGCAACGGCTGTACAACAATCCTATCACCAACCTCAGATGCAACAATCATATCAAGTATCTCCCATGCACCAATAATATCAAGTTCCTGTTGTTCAACAACTTAAAACTTATCAGCCACCACAACAACTGTTTTCACAGTTAGATTCAGGACTTGTTGTTCCTTCGTTCAACACATCTGATGATTCGGTTGTTAATTTGAACAAGACTGTTGCATTTCTCACAATATATGCTTCTCGTTTCTCATCAACAAATAATCAGTTGAGAACATCCTCTAACCCACGCAACCAAGCAACCATTCAAGATGGAAGGGTCACTGTTCAGACAGTCCAAGGGAGACAGCATCAGGGAAATGTCAACACGGGAATCAGGAACAATGTTGTTACTCAGGGTACTAATAGAACTGGTGGTCAAGCACAAGTAAGGATGATTAAGTGCTACAATTACCAAGAGAATGGACACATGGCAAGGGAGTGCACTAAACCAAAAAGACGCAAGAACTCTGCATGGTTTAAAGAGAAGCTGCTATTGACTGAAGCTTTAGAATCAGGGGTTTGTTTGGATCCAGAACAGTTAGGCTTTCTAGCAGATAATGGGGATGCAGTCATTCCAGATCAAGCTACTCTGGAAGTGCAAACTCCAACAGCATTTCAGACTGATGATCTTGATGCATACGATTTAGACTATGATGAAACATCCTCAGCTTAGGCAGTTCTGATGGCTAATCTTTCCTCCTATGATTCAGCTGTTATCTCTAAGGTACCAACTCATGACATACATACTACTGATATAAGTAATCAATGTGTACAAGTGACTGTGTGTTATGAACAACCATCTGTTACAAATGATCCAAATACTGACATAACTAGTGATAGTAATATCATTTTTTATGAACAATATTTGCAAGAAACTGATGTTCAGGTTATTCATGGCACTAGTCCGTGTGTACAACAAGATGAAATTCTAATGTCTGTCATAAATGAGATGACCAGTCAAGTTGCTATGTGTAATAAGGTACAACAGGAAAAATAGAATAGTCAATGAAACTTTAAATGCCAAGCAAATTTTTGATCAAAGACAAAAGTTTGATTTAACAGATAGGGAAAAGTATATAGATGGTCAGTTAACACAAGTTATTATTGACAAAAATGGAAAAGTTT
>BQNB010206322.1:0-10555 GCA_026074375.1 Tanacetum coccineum | reverse complement strand
CTTACTACCAAGACGTTGGGCTTGAAGAACTCATATCGACACTGTGGATTGAAAGTGAACGTGAATACGATGTTAGTGTAGCCTACGGTATCTCAAACTGGTAGTTTAAGTACAAGGAATTCTACATCACAAGATACAGTGCCCCCTCTTATCATCATGTAGTTAGATCTCATATGAAGATTCACAGTGTTATCAGACTCAAGACCTTCTCATGATACGGTTACACATTCTTGAGAGAGATTGTTCTACGCAGAGCTGACTACAAAGAATACAAGATCTCGGAAGCCGACTTCAAAAATCTGCATTTGAATGATTTTGAAGACATGTACCTGCTTCATCTTCAAGGCAATCTCAACCATTTATCTGGTCCTGAAAAAGTTCATCTATTCAACGCATTCAACCCGTGGATTAGAAAATAGTCATCAAAAAACGTGTGAAAGACTTGCAGCTCAGAATTGAGAGCTATCAAACGAAGCTCAATCTTACTCAACCGAATTGGGATGCATCTGATTGCATCTAATTTTCTATTCAAATAAGGTTACACCATTGTCTACAAGCCGAGGGTCGTAATCTACAGAGATAGAAATGATTAGAAGAAGATGATGCGGGAGAATAAGGTGCACAAGTTCAGTGATGCTACGTTGACTATAATTCTAGTAAAGCTGGATCATATAGCCAAAGACTACGTGTTGTTGAAGTTCAACCCAGGCATAGAGAATAGAATTTGGTCTGAGGATGATAAAAGGAGGAGTAAAGAGTTTATAGAGGTGATCGAGAGAAGGCTCAAGATAAAGAGAATTTTCAGGAGTCTCAAAAGCTTTGTGAGTGGAAGGTTAAGAGATGTTGACTATAGACTAATCTAAAGAACTGAATGATTTCATCATTCTGACACTTAGGTCAATATCATCTTATTTTGTATAATATATCTTGTACATTATTATAAGTATTTAGTGTATCTTTAGGTGTTAAGTGTCAATGTATAAAAATTTTCATGAGTTTTTCATTAAACTTAAAATCTTTCAAAATTATTATACATGACACTAACACATACCCTCATAGTTTGAGGGGGAGCATAAATATGTTCCCTAATCGGCTTGTGAGTAATCATCATATTTTTCTCCTAGTTTTTCTAACATATTTAAATCAATTGATATCCAAAATATCAAAGGGTTTAAAATTTTTGATAACGGGAGAAAAACGTGAGTTTAAAAAATTTTTGATAACTGGAGTAACAAATGTGATTAACAAATAATGAAAACAGATAAAAATGTATTTTATGGACCTCATGTGTATACTCCATCCTCCTTGTGCTAAACCTTTTTGAGTTTCTATCGATGCACACGTTGAGAGGGAGATGCGTTTTCTAGAAAATTCAAACACAATCAAGGTACAAAATAAGCTTTTATTATTTATATCATAAGTACCTTAATTGATTTTCATTTGGTTTATATGAAAGAGAGACTATACCAAAAGACCGACCGAAGGCATGATATTTTATCATCATAAGTTATAAGGTTGGTAAGATGTTAGGTATTTAGTTCCCATGATCTAGCCACGAACCAGAGGGATCTACCCAGGGACCAATCAATATTTCAGTGATTAGTAAGTCCCTTAGACAGTGAAAAAAAAACAAAAGGAGTAGTACATAGTGAAATTAAATTGTAATAGCGCTAATGAACATCAAAATAACGTCACCTTTTATTATAATCATTTATCCCATCTATTTGCCCTCCTTTATAATATTATTGGCATTACATTTGGTAACTTATTGCTTTAAAAAATTTTAAAATCAATCATTCATTAGTGTTTTGTGACAAGACAAGTCTACAAAAGGTCGCATAATTTGGAAGACTAAAACAAAGAACCATTTAGAATAATGCTGATTTCCTGACTAAATACGTCATATCCAATAAAATGCGAGATACCGGCGTATCAGCGCCTAATCTATCACAAGAAAGCACGTTTGACCAATTCCCAATGACGGCGATATATGACGCTTCCATACGCCGTATCCTTGAAGATAACTCACATTCCAAAGATATCGGCTCAAAATTAACCGAGTAAATTGGTGAATGAGAGATCCTGATTGATTAGAAGTAAAAAGAAAGTGCGCACTCCAAGGAAACTCATCCCAATAACGAAACGGCGTATCGACCTAGCCAATACGCGTAACAAGTATTTTCAACACTATATAATAAGAAGAACTCAAATAGTGAGTTATTAGTGTGTAGAACAGTGAATTAACAAAACAATTAAATTAAACACACAAATATACAAGCAAACAAATAAACTAACAAAATACAAAATATACAAGAATATACACTTCATACTTGTTTCTATGTTTGAATATGCGACCTATCATTCAACTAGATCTAGTGATACAGACCAAGTAATTTTTACTCTCTTAATCGTTCGATTTTCATTGTTTGATTACACTTGTATAATTACAATGGTTGTAGGCTAATAATATCCTCGGGTATTAGCCATCTTAATGAAAGTTCAATGTTTGGTTTGTTTCAAAATCGATTTCTTAATTTATCGTTTATTGTTTAATTATGTTTATCACCTCATACTTGTTTATGTGTTTGAATATGCGACCTATCATTCAACTGGATCTAGTGATACGAATCAAGTAATCTAGATACCGGGACAGCTCTTCATATCGTGTTTCATGTTACTGGACCAATAGGATCACAAATAACGTTTTATCTTTGTCTTTAAATTATGAGCTTAGTTGGACCGGTAGGTGACCCGTTTATGTTTTAGCAATCATCCTCTTAATTAACTGATAAAGATTTGAATAGTAGACTACCCGTATATAAAATCCCGTCAAACAATAAGTGGGTAAAGTCCTGTTGGGCTACGATTTTAACAGGATCACCACTGCTTTGATTCCCTAAGATAGATTATAATTAAACTAAAGGATGCTTTATGTGGATGCAATAATTGTGACAGGATTAATCGTGTCTAGGTCTTAGGATGATTGGTGGGATTCTTGATTTGATGAGACAAAGTGAATAAAAGAATGAAACAAAAGGACTTAAATGCAAAGCTGGAATTCTTAAAAAAATGGAAGATTTTGAAGATTCTAAAAGATCTCCTTATTCAGATAGAATATATAGAAAATAATACTTAAAGTGTAAAAGATATTATTTGTTCTTATCCTTTGTAAAATCTAATATCTTTAGTATATAAAGAGATATAGGTCGTGTAGATTCATATACACACAAAATGTAGTCGACTAAAGGTGTGTGTATGTTCTAGGTGTCAAGTCTTAATGTAGACGCCTAGATTGGTTGTAGTTTAGCCTCAAAGATCTTTGATTCCTTGTTATAGTTTAGATAACACGTTCTACCATTGATCAAGGTAGAATTGGGGCTTGTTGTTTTAGGTTTGTCTGCTAAATATAAATTTAAAACTTGATAATCAAATAATGACCTGACAACGACAGCACATTAGGTTTCTGGCGCCGGCTGCTTTTAACTAAGGGGTAAGATGAATTAATTAAACCTTATTCTTATTAGTATTTCTAACCATTAACCAAATAATTAACCATTAATTAGTTTATTTAAGTGATCTCTATCTAATTATTTACATTCAGTTTGTATTTATTTCGCAATTGAGTGTTTAAAATAGTTTGTATCTTAAATTCCCGCATTTAATTGTTTTTAAAAAGTTATTCAGTATCTGACTGATCAACCCTGAAACGCCTGTATCCTAGCTGGATACGACGTATCTTATCCCCATCTGCAACATGACAGGCAAATGATTTATAGTTTTACAACGTATCTGCTCCTCCAAACAATACGGCGTATTCTGTGAACTCAATACGGCGTACTGACATTCAACAGACCCATACGGCGTATTCAAATTAATTGAATATGGCGTATCTGTCAACTGATACAGTAGACAACGCAATTTTTTGTTATCGATTTCCTGTTTTAATGTTTTTTCCCTTCCCCAAGGCAACATCATACTGATTATTTGTTGCTTAATTTCAGGAAACCGTTTGACGAACAATGGCAAAACCTATTCTGAATGAAACTCAAGCAGAACAAAATCTTGCTGAACCAAGGGTCGAAAGCAACGTGAAATTCGAATTCGGCAAGGAATTATTAACAGAACTACAAAATAATACTTTCAGCGAAAGGTGTGAAGAAGATGTGATCGGGCATATCGGCAAAGTTCTTGAAATACTAGACTTGGTCAAAATAGCCGGTGTGGACCCTTTTTAACTCCGCATGAAAGCCTTCCCTCTTTCACTTTCGAAGGACGCCAGAAAATGGTTGAGATGATAGAGGGAGATAGGAATATTACCACCTGGAAGCAGTTAGTGAAGAAAATTTTCAAGAAATTTTATCCCCCTATCATGTGCCTGATCAATTATGATAAGATGTGCGATGAAGATGAGAATGTCGTGATTCCTCGAATTCATACCTTGGAGGAACTCGAAGTTTAAAGACCACAAAAAAGTGGATGAGACAACTAAACGCGCACTATTGCATACCTAGATTGAAATAGAAAATGAGGAAGGACTATTGAATGATGAAGTACTGCCGGGAAGGCGAGGCGGTAAGCAAAAAAGGAGCATGGAAATACGGAACCCTCCTAACGACTCTTGGAGCCGGGGCGCGAAGGGGGGGGAGCCCTATTTGAATATTAATAACGAAAAGCATAAAAACCACCATAATGAGAATAATGGGGACGCTAACAAAATTAAGTGGTATGAATCTAAGTGGCGTACCCCACATCGAGAAAATAAATAATGAACTGCCCAACGAAGGAGTATGCAGAGTGGACAAATTCGAAGTGATCAAATACATGATTGGAGATAATGAAGAGTTCTTAGCCATATCATAACGAATCGACCATGGGCACAAACTGTTAACGTAGTATCAAGTATTTACCATGACATCTTTCGCAAAAAAAGACGAAGGATAGACCGTACATCGCACCAAGTAGATACAAAAAGAAAGGAAAAAGGTCAAACTTAAAGACCAGCTGAAACAAAAGTGCTTCCCGGGAGACAACCCGGTCATTTTAATTGTTTGTCGCATTTTAATTGTTTGTTGCACGAGTCTGTCTTCCCAGACACTCTATACGGTGTATCGAACCCCTCTGGATACGGCATATAGACGTGTCTGGACATTATCAGTTTTAAAAACTCAATATTTAATTTTTAGTATTTAATTGTTTTACAGGACCATACACGTATCCTAGGGTTGGATACGGCGTTAATTGATCCATGTACAGTTGTGTGTTTAATTGTTTTCTTATACCATTGTAGCGAGATAGAAATTGCACTTGTCTTCTAATCTTTTATGCAGGACCTTGCTGAAACTATGATATCGTATGTGTTGAACTTATCCGGGCATTCTGAAGCCCTAGTTAACACACTTTTTGCTCAAGAACTCATCTTGGAGAATTATCACGAGCAAAACATCAGGGAGTTTTCCATTCTAATTCTATTTTTCTCTTATTATTTATTGTTTTATCTATACAACGAGGACGTTGTATAATTTAAGTGGGGGGTGGAGAATTAGAACATACTTGTCTTCTTTTTTACAAAATAACATGCTACGAGCTTAAAAGTGCTTAAAAATAGGCCAAATTTTAAAAAAATTAGCATGACTTTTGTAAAAATCACTAGTTACATTACCTAGCGCACTATAACCCTTGATACATATTGTGAGAATTAAGCCTATTCCATTTCTAATTGCTTACTAAAAATTCCACAAAATTATAAGTGTGCCGGTGATGTAGTGGACTTTAGAACTTGGCCTGGTATATCACCCCCTCGAGACCAGCGCAATGAGTATAAACTAAGGATATTAGATGGAGGAACATGTTCAACTGATAAATTTCTAGGATTAAACCAAATAACCTACATGTCGTAAATATTAACTAACTATATTGGTTAGTTAAACCCCGTGTAACCATGTCTTTACTCTCATTCTTAGAGTAAGATCCCCTAGAACAACTTGTTGAGTCATTCCTTTCTTTTTCTACACCATATTATATGTTTCGTTACACCTTTGCACCTTAGCCTACCGTGTAGATTAAGCCTATTTTAATCAAAGTTGCTAGTTGCTTTCGTGTAAAGTTTTGTATTTCCTGTGTCAATTTTTCTATCTCTGTAATGGTCGGGAAATTGCACAATGCAATGGGAAAAATATGTAGCTCATAAGTTTTGCTACCTTCGCAATTATGAATCATGTCCGAAGAAGAAGTGTTACAAGGAAAAGATTATCCGTATGAATTGTGATAGTGAAGACGATGAAATAAAACTGAGATTTTATATTTGTTGCAAAAAAAAAGAGAGAGAAAAAAAGAAGGAAAGGAAAATTGTTGTTCAAAGAAGTTTTATACCAAAGGAATTACTTGGAAGGATCGATTATTCGTTGATATGTTACAAAAATCAACGATGTAAAGTCTTGTAAAAAGTGGCCGATATCATCACTTATTTTATAAAATTAAGTAAAGAGCGGGATGTAAGGGAAGTTGACCGTTATGGGAACGCCAACTTAGGTTGTCATCTCTATGATCAAGGCGTTTGTCTATATGTTCGAGTCTCTATCATGGAACGATCGGGGGAAATTTACTAGCAACCGTACCTTATTTGCTGGCTTAATCTATTTGTTTCATGAAATTTTGTTCAAACACCCATTTTACTTCCCTTTCCTAGCAACTAACCTTAGTGTATACTCAAACGAGGACTTGTACGAGCATGCATGTCTATTCCGTCATTACGGCCATATATCAATGTCTCAGCTGCCTTGTTGGATGACGATTTTTGGTGAAAGTTAGAAACTCCCTACCCTAAATCGGTCTTCATCCTATAACCGCTGGTTAAACAACGAACAGGGATTGTGATCAATTGTATATGTCCTATTTTCGTCGTTACGGCCGTGTATGTACAATGCAATTACCTTGTTGGTGTGGTACTTACGGAGATGTGTATCCTTGCCAAGCCTATGATAGAAAACTAATCACGATCGAGCAATTAAGCGTACCAATTAAAAGTTGCACCCTAGATTAGTTGAGTGATCTGAGTGTTTTCATTTTCCTATATTTTCGTGAGGGAGATTGGTATATGTAAAGGTGATTAGGACAAAACGACGCTTAAAACCGGAATATACTCAACTTCGTATGGGACACATTCATACACAAAACTTTTCTAAGTCTACCTTGAGGATCAATTAAGATTCAGTAGGGGGATTATTTGATGAATTGAAAAAGACGTCACTTTATTATATCATTTATCCCATCTGTTTTGCCCACTTTTATATATAATTATTGCATTATTTGGTACTTAATTGCTTTGAAGTAGATAAATGCAGTAATTCAGGAGTGTTTTGTGAAGACAAGCTAAAAGGCGCATAATTTGGAGCTAAAACGAAGACATTTGAAGAATGCTGATTTCTGACTACATACGCTGTATCCAACAAAAGAGATACGGCGTATCAGCGCCTAAACTTCACAAAAAAATGCGTTTGACCAATTCCCAATACGACGTATCCCTTCTGTTTACATACGCCGTATCCATCCATAAGAAAACTAGTTCACGAAGATATAATAATAAAGTAAAATTGGAATGATATCAAGATTCATTGAGAACAACGCGCACTGAGAGTTCCCAACAAGAAATCCAGCCCAATTACGATGTAATCGATCTAGCCAGATATGGCGTATCGAGTCTTTTTCAGACATTATAAAATTAGAAGACTCAAAAACGAGTTTTCATTGTGCAATATCATATTCTATATACCATACTCATTGAAGACGAATTTTAGAAGAGAAAGATCAGCCACCAAGGTCAAGCATTGATCACGAATCTATAGAAGACATCGTGTAATTTTTACTCTCATAAATCGTTTTCAATTTTCAAATATTGTTTGATTACGCTTGTATAAATTACAAATGGTAGTTGGCTAATACCCTCGAAGGTAATTACCATCTTAATGAAAGTTTAATGTTTGGTTTTTTTTAAATCGATTCAAATAATTGTTGTTGTTAAATTTACGATTATCACCTCATACTTGTTTATGAGTTTGAATATGCGACCTATTATCAACAAAGGTCAAATAGGATAACCAAAAAATAATCTAAAAATCAGACAGCTCTCCATATCGTGTTTTTATATTACTTGGAACCAATAGGTCACAAATAACGTTTTGTATTGTCTTTGAATTAAGCTTAGTTGGACCGGTAGTGACCCGTTAAAGTTTCACAGCAATCATGCCTTAATTTAACTGATAAAGATTTAAATATTAGGACAACCAGATAAAAAACAACCGTCAAACTATAGTGAGTAAAGACCCGTTGGGCAAGGGTTTTAACAGGAATCACTATTGCTTTGATTCCCAAGATAGATTATAATTAAACGTAAACGATGCTTTATGCGGATGCGTTAATTGTGACAGGATTAATCGTGTCTAGGTCTTAGGATGATGTCCCGCCTATGTCTTAAGAATGATTGCCGCTTCGAGATAAGTAAATCATTGCACTAAAACAAACAAACCAACATTGAACTGGATTTAATATGGCTAATACTGTTTTCTATTATTTGGCTTGTACCGCTTTTCTATCTTATGATTTTCTTCTTTTGTGTTTATTGTTTATTGAATTGATATTTGTCACCACCAAACCTGGGTCAATCTCTCAGGCTGAAAACCCCCCATATCATTAGACAACGTATATAGCATAGGTTTAACCAGTAAATAGACTAATTAAAATACTGATAGAATATATGATTAATGTTTCACTCTTAGTGTTCGACACCCTACTTACCGCGAAACTCCGTCTTGACCGGGTACACTTCCCGTTAAAGTGTTGTTTTAGGTTTATCGGCTAAATATAAATGTAAAACTTGATAATCAAATAATTGACCCTACACGACAGCACATCAGGTTCTATTTCTCCTCTTCGACACACCATTATGTTGTGGCGTGTAAGGAGGAGTACGATGGGCGATAATCCCATGCTCCTTTAGATGATCCAAAAACTCTTGACTCATATACTCGCTCCCACAATCAAAACGTAGCGATTTTATGGTCTTTCCGAGTTGATTTTCTACTTCCTTTTGAAACACTTTGAAAGTTTCAAACACTTTATGTTTATGCTTTAACAAGTAAACATAACCATAACGACTAAAGTCGTCAGTGAAAGTGACGAAGTAGCTAGCTCCTTGCCTTGAAACGGTTCTAAATGGACCACATACATCAGTGTGTATTAGTCCAAGTAGATCTTTGGCCCTTTCAGTTGATGTGTGTAAGGTTTTCGTGCCATCTTTCCAGACATGCAAGAGACGCATTTTTCAAAAGCCCTAAGGTCAGTTGAATTAAGAAGTCCATCATGTTGCAACTTCTCAATGCGTTTCTTGCTAATGCGTCCAAGACGACAGTGCCACAAGAGAGCAGAGTCCAACTTTAGCTTGGCTCTTTTGTTTCTTACAGCATACATAGAACTATCAATTGCATTAGAATTAGACAAATCAATTTCAAAAATACCATCCCTTGGGACAGCACTAAAATAAACCAAATTATTCCTAGAAACTGAAATTGTATTATCCACGAAACGGTTAACATAACCATCGCATACAATCTGGAAACTAGAATAATTCCTCTAGTAATAGAGGTACATAATGACAATTGTTTAAAACAATAACTAATCCGCTGGGGAGACATATATGATAAGTTCCAATTGCTTCAACAGCTGTACGCTGACCATTGCCCACGTACAAGCTTAAAACTCATGGCTTTAATTCCCTACTTCCCATGAGACCCTGAGTTGTATTATAGATGTGAGTGCCACAACCAGTGTCATAAACCCAAGATTTATTAGGAAAAGTATTGAGTTCTATAGTGAAGATACCTGAACCGCTAGCTCCTTGAGATAGCTTTTTGTTTTTTGGTAACTCGGCTAAATACTGAGGACAGTTCCTCTTCCAATGACCTGTATCACCACATTGATGATAGATTGAGTCCTTAGCTGGATTTTCCCTCTTTGGTGGAGGGGAAATCTTGGGTTTGAGATCATAAGCAAGCTTATTTTTTCCCTTCCCTTGATTTTGGCCCCTAGTAGCCAACTACGGTTTCTTTTGCTTGTTGTTCTTTTTCTGGACTTTGCCTGCCCGAATTGCATGAAGTGCAGGATCTTTCTTGGTCAGAGTTTGCTCATGGAGCTTCAGCATAGCATGCAACTCATTAACCGTCTTCCCCATGTTGTGCATATTATAGTTCAGCACATCATAGAGAGATCAAAATAAGACTCACTCCAAGGTTAAGAGACACAGGGTGGCCTAGGCGCTCAAGATTGTCTATATAGCTCTTCATTTTGAGAACGTAAGAGCTTACAGACTGCCCTTCTTCCTATTTGTAAGAGTGAAAGTCTCTCACAGTCTGAAGAAGCTCCTGCTCTGCTTGTTGAGCAAACAAAGTTTTTAACTCCTGCAACATGTCATAAGCACTAAGGTTTTCTAGATTTCATTGGATATTTGGTTCCATAGTCATGAGCATGAGTCCAGCAATTTTTTTTTATCCTTTAACCCATGCAG
>BQNB010206320.1:0-10555 GCA_026074375.1 Tanacetum coccineum | reverse complement strand
CTCAGCTCAGCTCGTTTCACCCCTAGAGTCACACACGAGTTGTAGGGCCCTCTTTAACTTGTGCCCTTAGGCCACAAGTTAAAAAAACCCTTCCTAAAAACATGTTCTACTCACCTACTCTCATAATTATTGGCAAATGTTAACTTTTGATATCTTTATTTTGGAACTCTAAAGTTAACTATTATTTTGTGTTATAAAATTTGATGTAAACATATATGAATGAATAATAATTTCATCAAGTATTTCATAACACAAATAAAAATATTTAAAGTAATAGTAATAAAATAAAGAATTCAAAAGTCACCACTGAACAATAATTATGAGACGTAAGTAGTATTGTTAGCTATTAAAAAAAGATAAGAAAGTTTGAATAATTTACCATATTACCTTTTCTTGAAATTAATATTACAAACTTTAAAAAAGACATTAATTAATTAGTTAAGGTAAAACTATCACAAAAAACATTAGTTTCTCTCTCTTCTATGGCGACCAAAAACTATCATCTCTCACGATTGATTTTTTATTCCTTTGATCTGAATACCATTTAATTATTGTGCTCCATCTGTTAATCAATTGATTATTTAGATCTTGCATTTTTTTTAATTGGTTGATTGTTCTTAGATTTAATTAATCATTCGTTTTGGGGGACCATCATCTCTCATGATTGATTTTTTATTCCTTGGATCTGCATACCATTTAAATTTGGGCAAATCGCATAAAAAGGTACCCATTTTAGGCTCAATGTCAATTATAGATACTCATCCCTTTTTTTTTCTCAATTTAAGGTATCGATCTTTGTTTTTGTTGCAACATTAGGCAATTAACAGGTTTTTCGGTTATATTTTTAACGATCGTTATTTTATTATTGCATCGTTAGTCCTTTATATACTATACTTATTTTCTAGATCTGACCCGTCCAAAACGACCCTCTATATCACATTTTCACGACTCGGGTTCTAAAGAGATTTTATGCGAAACGACGTTTCGGACAACTTTTTAGTTTTAACCGAGACCTGAATCTCAACAGAAAATGACCAAAATGCCCTTACGGGATTCTGCTGGAACTTATTATATTTTTAATAAAACGCAGAAATTTGACTTTCGGTTTTGACCCGCTATCATGCGATTTTAAAACTAACAAACCTCGCGGCAAAGTAAAATGTCATTCCGAACAACTTTCATGTTTCGCCGGAAGGCTATAACGGACTCGACAGTGCTCAAATCGGACGTTTTCAAATCTGCAAGCTTATTACTTTTTTATACACATATTTTTATACACGTTTTTCTACATGATTTTATCCACGGTTTTATACACACATTTTTATAGACACGTTTTATACACATATTTTTATACACATATTTTTATACACGTTTTATACACACATTTTTATGCACATTTTTATACACACGTTTTTATACAAACATTTATCCACGATTTTATACATACATTTTTAAACACGTTTTTACAGACACATTTTTATGCATTTTTTTTAAAACGTGGACACTTTTGGTGAAAACTTTGGCTAAGGGACTAAGATGACACTTTACTAAGGCTGTCCACTACGGGCCGGACGACCGACTCGGTCGCCGTCAGTCGTCCCCGTAGTGGGTAGTCGGTCGCGACCGACACACCGGAGACCGAATTGTCCATTTTGTCGCAGGCACGACAACGGTCGTGAAAATAAAGTGAGCAAAAAAATCTGATTTTCGTTTCATTTGTACATTAAAAAAAACTTTTTTTTTAAAATTTAAATAATTTAACCTTATAAATAATCACTCATTTAACCATTTTCATCACACATTCAAACAAAAATTCAAAAAACTTCTTTCAATTCAAAAACTCACCATGTTTAACAAGAACAAAAAAACTCTCAAATTAAAAACTTCAAATTCCCGACTTCAACCAAGTGCTCCGCATTTAACACTGGATCCGAATTTTCAATTATCCGGTGTTTCACCACCCATTCGTTTCCGATCTCCTACTTTTGAATATAATACACAGTTGCCACAACCATCACAAAATAATAACATGTTTTATCAAAATCGTCCATTTGTTGCTCCATATAACAACCAAAATGCTTCTTA
The DNA here is from genome assembly GCA_026074375.1 of Tanacetum coccineum. Classification (NCBI taxonomy): domain Eukaryota; kingdom Viridiplantae; phylum Streptophyta; class Magnoliopsida; order Asterales; family Asteraceae; genus Tanacetum; species Tanacetum coccineum. Next base: position 8,470 of record BQNB010206320.1, on the reverse strand, counting down.
CAATTCACCGACCGGGTTGTATCGTCCTACTATGGAATCATCGACGTCTTCCCAACCATATCAACAATATTCTTCGATTAATCCTACCAATCTTGATATGAACTTTGAGGATTTAATGTTTAGTCAAGAATATAACTATAGCCAAGATTATTCTATGGGTCATGGTTCGGGCCACGGTTCGGCTCACGGTTCGGCGCACGGTTCGGCCCACGGTTTGGTTCCAATTCACGACGAAGAAGACGACTCTCCTATTGAATAGACGTCACACGTCAAACCTAAGAAGCATTCGAGACGTGCAACAAAGGCCAAGAAGGATGAGCCTAAAGAGGTCAAGGATGCTCCAAAAGAATGGACAGTGGAGGAAGAGATTGCGTTGTGCCAAAGTTGGTGCGATGTTTCAGAAAATAATATTTCAGGAAACAGTATGAAGGCTAAGGGATTTTGGGAAGCTGTTATTAGGTACTTTAAAAAGGAAACTGGTTCATTAAGAGGTTATGACTCGATCGTTAGCAAATGAAAAAATAGGGTTCGCCCTAGAATTGGTGCTTTTTGCGCCATCATCAAAAATATTGAAGCGAATCACGAAAGTGGTACAAACGACCTCGATGTGTACCATAAAGCTTGTGTAGAATACAAAATGATTTACAAGGGTGATTTTACGTTGGAGCATTGTTATAACATATTGAAAGATCACCACCTAACAAACCTTATGTTTTATGGCATAAACATATAAACCACCTAACATCTAGTTTGTTGTATAATGCAAGCCAAGGGATCAAACAAAATGTTCACATGAGACAAAATAATTCACCTCCTCATGATGAATAATGCAAACCACCACAAACCAACACATTCACATCAATGAAAAGCATATATCAAACAATTGACCAAGAGAGCTATATAACAAACTACTCATCAATATACCAATGCCATAAGCAAACATACTTGCATCCCAAACTAAATCATATCATCAAAGCGAAAACAAGTTCAGTATGTAAAGCCTACATACCCTTCCAACAAAACAAAGAAACAAACACTTGGACAACTTCTAATCAAAAACCAACTTAAGCACGCTCGCCACGAATACGTCTAGCCAACTGAATATCCTTGGGCATAATAGTCACCCTCTTATCAATGAATGGCGCACAGAATTGGTGGCCTCCAAACAAACCAACAAGGTACGCTTTCAGCAGCCTCCTGTACGCCAACGACAGCGTGACTCTTGGAACCTTTCAAATCAGTCTAGAAACACAAAACACACACTTAAACATACAACACAACAAACAACACTTCAATATAACATCTGATATATAAAGGTATTCAAGTATTAACCTGAAATCCTGACGATTTCACGAAACAAGCCATTTGGAAGATCAAGCTTTCGATGAGAAAGCACTGTCTCTTCTGAACTTACGGTGATCTCACTTATTCATGATATATAAACGAATTTAGCAATAATCAAAAATAAACTACTATCAAATTTTCAATATAAGAAACATATTAATTGAAATATTAAATATTTAAAAACAGCTTTTAATAAAAAAAACTCAGTATTTAAAACAATTTAGCAATTAACAATAAGCAATTAATCGAGCCAAACAATTTAGCTTTTATAAAATATAAAATATACAAAACATTTTTTTTGTTTTTTATTAGATAAAAGGGATAATTAAATACATAAAGCTCGATATGCTCAATTGATCCGAGGTCAAAAACATAATCAAGTAGTTATTATAAAAAATAAGATTTTATAGAAACCTTTTACAAAACAATTATTTTGAGCTTACCGAAGAGCGACGGTTCCAGGACGGTAACGGTGAGGCTTCTTCACTCCGCCGGTAGTCGGAGCCGATTTACGAGCAGCCTTGGTAGCAAGCTGCTTCCTAGGGGCTTTACCACCGGTTGATTTACGAGCAGTTTGCTTTGTACGAGCCATTACTATTCAAACCCAAAACAAGAACACAATTAAAACTAAAATCATGAAATTAAATATATAACAAAACAGAAATTGAATGAATTAATGAAATTTATACCTTAATTGAAGATGAATTTGGAGATTGGAGGAAACTAGGGTTTTTAATTGGGGAAGTATTGTTGTGGGTGGGGTATTTATATAAGGGAGGAAAGTGGGGAGTTCAAGGATCTAACGGCTCTTTGAAAAAGTTATTATATATCCGTGTGCTTAGATGTGATAGGTGGAGTTGTGTACTGGAGGTTATGTGATGGGTTAAATGAGGTCACGCGGATCGGGGAGATTTTGTGTTTCTTTGGAGATGGTTTGAGTGTGAGCCGTTGGATTTTGGATGTGTTTTTTTCTTTGAAGTTGGGTTACTGGATTTATTTTTTAAACATTGCATGCTTAGTCCCTATAGTTTGACTAAAATCATACCACTATCTTTATTTGATTTTAACTACAATGATGTTTGTTTTTTAAGAAATACTTCTTAACAATATATTAATCTAACTCATTCAAACGCAGCCAGAAATTAAGTTATTAAGACTATTTGTTTTTTTTAATGTCATTCAGAGACAGTAAGAATCATGCAGTCTTAAAAGTGTTTGTTTTTTCTGATTATTAAGAAGCAGTAAAAGTATATACCTCTTACTGAATTAGATGTGAATGAGGTGTCTTAACACCTCTTAGTATATTTTTTTTCTCACAATTTTCGTTTTTATTTATTTTCTACTTTGTTAAAAAAACATTGTTTTTTTCTTTTTTTTTTCTTTTTTTTCTTGTTTCACCTTTGTCTTTTATATTAAAAGTATCAAATAAAATCAATGCATATGTTTTGTTCGATAGTGTATAAGATGATATGTGTCAATTCATATTTTGTTCAAATTGAATGGTACAGTTTCGGACTCATACATCTCAATTCTAACGCGACTCATTTAGTTCATCGTTTTAAAAAATTCAATTCAAACTCTAACACGTGAATAACATTAGATTGTATGTTTTGTTTAAAATACTTCTAATTTTAAAATTGATTATATTATCAAATTTGTTTTTTTATTTAATAAAGTTTATTTCTTGTGCTTATACATTCGTTTTATATTTAAATTGAAAAACAAATAGTTTAACCACACCTAGACAAATTTACCAACAAACAGTTTTATTTCATCAGATTCAAATTTCCCTCAACCACTTTATTCAATTAAGATGGAAATCATAGTCAGAACTTATTTACGAAATACATACTGTCGATGAAAATAGTTGAAAAATATATATTATTTATCTAATTAGAATTGAATAGGGACGAGTGTGATTTTAGCTAAACTAAAAAGACGAAACATGTAAATTTTATTTATTTTTATCCTGTTACTTATTACGTATAATTAACTTGCTTAACAACACCTCACTTAAAAGGATTGCTATCAAAATGACCTTCGGCCATTAATTTGGTTACATGTATATTTCATCTATCTTAAAACAATTGTCCATCAACAAAACAAACATAGATTAAAAAAACATAATCACTAGTGTATTTTTAAGCACTTTGTTAGATATATACGTTGAGGGCAAGGGCGGAGACAGGATTTCAAGTTAGAGGGCGAAATTTTTTTACATCATAATTCCAAGAAATATTGCAAAACATTATAATCTAGAAAAATAGATGAAGAACCAAATATCTAATAAAATACGAAGTAATGCCTTAAACTAAATTAACTTACATCATACTTCGTAAATCTTAATAAGAATTCCAATGACGTTGAGTTTTGATCCTTTATGTCACGAACTAACCTGAAGTTGACGAAAAATAGTTAAGATATAAAAACATAACCTTTTATGTCAATGATAAGTAATAATCTTTTTTTTAAGAATAGCAAGAAACTTTACTTTGCGTTTCTTCATCATTTGGAAACGTCTTTGTGATTTGGAGCTGTTAGAAAATAAGGGTGTGTGTGATGATCCTGGATTTCTCTGTTGTATCGTGTTTGTTCACTTTCCGTATAAAGTATTTCGACCCTATAATATGCCTGTGTTGCACGGAATCTTTAGAGAGTAGCAATTTGTGTTCTAGGCACAAGAATCACAAATCAAGAACAATAAAGGAATCGTATATATTTTTGTTCTATTTCTGAGACCAAAAGTTCCTATAGATATATCAGGAAACTTAGACAGTTTTTGGGAAATTTTGGGTGGTTATAATCAGTTAAACTCGAACTGTTTTTAACCACCAGACAAGACTTTACGGCGTAACATTAGTTGTTACGGCGTAAAGTCTTCAACTCTTTACTTTTTACGGCGTAAAATCAACATAGATTACGGCGTAAACTATAAGCCTTAAAACTAAAAACATGTTACGGCGTAAACTATTCGTATAGGTTATGGCGTAAACATCCAAAGGCTTAAGTCCTTAACCCACAAAGTTTACCGGCGAAACTCAAACATATCCCCATCTTGTTTATTTCCATTCATGTTAGCTCAACGAGTGTGCACTCCACACTTCCCTAACTCGTATCCGAGTCGAACATGAAACATCATTGGTCTTTAGTAAATCATCATTACCTAAATGGCCATCGATGACACTAAAATCACCAACAAATATCCCATCCCCCCCGCTCTCATTTTATGAAAACCTTGATTTACTTAAAGATATATGCAATTATGTTAAAGCAAAGATAACAAAACAAACAAATGCATAAATGAAAATGTCTTGCGATTGAATTTTCATCTTAATATAATACACATTCCAAATATTCAAAAATCAGGTTGTCGTAACGATTGAATCCGTCAATCCATTTGAATAATTAAAGATACTATACACATTCATTTCTACAACACTCTAAAGTTCGTTTACTTGACACTTTACAAGCTATGTGTCCCAATTCATTAATGAACATATAGGATGCCAAGTCCAATCTTCTTGAAGCGGCAAAACTTCATGTTCACATAGGTGGTCCTTTTAGTTTGTGCACCTTCATTTGCAATTTTTTAAAAGAACCATTAAGAAGGTAAAGTTCAACCTAACCATCACTTGTAGGTCTGAACACATACCTCGGGAAGATAAATACATGTGTTCCAATCTCTAGCTATGAGTTTTCCACATTGAATTCAGCTTCTAACGTTATATTAGAAGGGAATTTGGTATCTCATAGATAGTAGACTTTCGGGCTCGGGTTTTGCTTGGGATTAAACCCGAAACATATACAATATTAGATTAACTATCGAGCCCGATTCCCGGTATTTTTCTATTACAACGTAAACTAATTGATTGACCGAGACTTAAATACATAATGAGCGAACTTCATGTTCGACTCAATATTTTGAGGCTAACACTTCCCATTATATATTTGACTATATGCCCTAGCCATTATGGGAGAACTATCACATCGGATAGATATTGGTGCTATCGGTTTCGGCCATATTGGAATCTCATGTATCAAGTTTCTTAGCCATTCTGCTTCTTTACCAGCAGCAGCCAATGCTACAAACTCAGATTCCATAGTAGAACTAGTGATGCATGTTTGCTTCTTAGAAGCCCATGAAATGGCACCTCCCCCAAGCAAGAACACCCATCCACTTGTAGAAGATGAATCTTCAACATGATTTATCCAGCTAGCATCCGAATAGCCTTCTAACACTGAAGGATATCCAACATATGATAAACCATAATCCTTAGTACCTCTTAAGTACTTAAACACCCTCGTTATTGCTTTCCAATGCTGTCTACTTGGGTTACTAGTAAACCTACTCAATCTACCAACAGCATAAGCAATATCAGGTCTAGTACTTGTCATAGCATACATCAAACAGCCAATAGCTCTTGAGTATTCAAGCTGATCTACAGGTTTCCCTGTATTAGGCTTAAGCTTTTCTACCGGATCCATGGGAGTACTCACCGGAGAACAATCTTCACGATTAAACTTCTTGAGTATTTTCTCAATGTAGTGAGATTGTGTAATGACAATCCCCTTATTCTCACGTTTAATCTTTATACCAAGAATAATGTCCGCTTCTCCCATATCTTTCATTGAGAATCTTGACGACAAAAACTTCTTAGTTTTATCAACTTGATTTTGGTCAGTTCCGAAAATCAACATGTCATCAACATATAGACAAATTATGACTCCTTTACCGGAATTATCAAATTTGCTATATACACACTTGTCAGATTGGTTTAAATGAAAACCACTTGACAACACAACCTCATCAAACTTTTGATGCCACTGCTTAGGTGCTTGTTTCAGCCCATACAATGACTTAACTAGCTTACACACCTTATGCTCATTACCAGGCATAACAAATCCTTCCGGTTGCTTCATATACACTTCTTCATCCAAATCACCATTCAAGAATGCTGTTTTGACATCCATTTGATGGATCACTAGATTGTGAATAGCTGCTAAAGCTAACAACAATCTAATAGTAGTGATACGAGCAACTGGTGCATAAGTATCGAAGTAATCGATCCCTTCCTTTTGTCTAAAGCCTTGGATTACCAATCGAGCCTTGAATTTGTCAATTGTTCCATCAACTTTCATCTTTCTTTTGAAGATCCATTTGCAACCTAAAGGTTTGCAACCAGGGGGTAAATCAGATAGAACCCATGTATTATTTTCCATAATAGAACCAATCTCATCATCAATTGCTTCTTTCCAGAAAGCAGCATCACGAGATTGCATAGCTTCATTATAGGTTCTAGGATCTTCCTCAATACTATAACAATATGAGTATTGTGATCCAACTTGATCTCTCGGTCCCTCAACTAAATATAGCTGAAAATCAAAACCATATGATTTAGCTTTTCTAGCTCTTTTACCTCTAAGGGGTTCAGGAGTCTCACTTGGTACATCATCAGAATGATCATCCCTTTGAGATTCTTCCAAATTTGGTATAATGTCCTTTGGTCTAGGTATTGAAGAGAAACGGTTCTCATCAAATATTGCATCTCTTGATTCTATAATTGAGTTTATAGAAACACAGTCATTAGGTTTAATAACATAAAATCTATATGCCTTGGAATGCTCAGCATATCCAACAAAGATGCAATCAATACCCTTTTCACCCAAAGTTTTCCTTTTCGGGTCCGGAAGCCTTACTACGGTCCTACAACCCCAAACTCGTAAATATGACAAGTTGGGTCGTTTCTTATACTAAAGTTCATACGATGTAGTCTTGTTCCTTTTATTAGAAACCCTATTTAACAAATAGCAAGCCGTTAACATGGCTTCTCCCCAGAACCCCTCACTCAAACTCGAGTAAGATAACATGGAGTTAACCATTTCCTTAAGAGCTCTATTTTTCTTTTCAGCCACACCATTTTGCTGTGGTGTATAAGGAGCTGTAGTTTCATAAATGATTCCTACAGATTGGAAAAATACAGGATCATAATATTCACCTCCTCTATCTGTGCGTAAGGTTTTAATTAAGTTATTTTGTTGCAATTCAACTTCTGTTTTATAAATTCTAAATTTATCTAGGGCTTCATCTTTAGCATGTGGCATGTAAACATAGCAAAACCTAGAGGCATCATCTATAAAAGTTATGACATACTTTTTATTGCCCAAAGATGGTGTAGCATGAAAATCACACAAATCACTATGTATTAATTCAAGTATGACAGATTTCCTTGTTATACTTTGAAATGGTTTCCTAGTGATTTTTGTTAACATACATGTAGTACATTTTTCTGGATTTTCATGAATAGTAGGAATTAAATCATCTTTAGACATTTCAAGCATTCTTTTATAGTGCACATGTCCTAAACGAGCATGCCATAATGAGGAATTAACAACAATAGAAGAAGACATATAAACAGAATCTTAATCATCAGGAACTTTATTCAAGTTTAACATAAACATACTATTGTTATAATATCCAAATCCTACAAACACACCAGAATTCGATAAGATATAGTTATCAGAATCATACACCTGTTTGTATCCACACTTATTCAACACAGGACCAGAAACTAAATTCTAATGCCACGCTTCCTTTGCCATGAACAGGAGCGAAATGTTCATCACCCATGTAAAGTACAAATCCGTCTTCCACCGGTTCATATGTCTTAAACTAACAACAATCTTTACAAACATGAGTTGTGGCACCAGAATCTATCCGCCACGCAATTGCATCAACCTGTACATAAAATACTTCAGAAATTAGTGAAACAGAATATTTAATAAATCTGTTCCAAACAGGCACTAAATTCTGACCTTGGTCTTGGGATTGGTCCTTAGACCCCTTTCCCGAACCACCAGCATTTGCGTTGTTCTTTTTACGACTACGGCAATCCCTCTTGAAGTGACCAGTGTTGCCACATTCCAACTTTGGTTTCTTGTTGGAACCAGAACCACCGTTGTTCTCATTGAAACCACGTTTCTTTCCTTTGTTTTGTTTGTTTTTTTTATTCTTACCCTCTTCTGCTATATTCACGTAGGGTCCAGCAACTTCCTTACCCTTTCCTTTGTCACTATCATGCGCCCTTAGAGATTCCTCTATACTCAAGTGACTACCAAGTTGGACCAA
>BQNB010206317.1:0-10555 GCA_026074375.1 Tanacetum coccineum | reverse complement strand
TGAATGTGCAAGCCTTCAAGCATGTGTACAAGTATACAATGCACAACATTTGAAATATAATTTCCCTCCAAGTCAATGTATAACTCATTTAAGATTAATGTATAAATCCATGAAGCACGAATTCAAACTAACTCATTTTCCCTCCAAATTCATTCTAATTTCTTACCGCCACTTTAGCACAAGGTACAATACTTAATGCACAACTTCTAAACCCTAAACCTAAACCGTAAATCATCCTAAAACCCTAATCTAAAACCCTAAACCCTAAACGAAACCCTAAAACCCTAATTTCATTTTAAACCTAAACCTTAATCCTAAACTATAATCCTTAATCCTAACCCTAATCCTAACACTAAATCTTAAACCAAAACAATAAACTATCCTTAATCCTAACCCTAATACATGTCTTAAGTCCAAAACCCTAAACTAAAACCAAAAACCAACCCGGCACCCTTTTTCTTTCTCTTTAACCCATTTTAAACCAAACAAGCACCTTAAGCTCCACTATTACATCCCCACCATGTCACTAGCAGCCACCCTACCACCTTACAAGCACCTCCATCACCACCCTTAGCCACCAAGTCTTGCTTTGTCACCTCCTTATCACCCTTGTCCATTCGTACCCTTCCGACACTCCCCACCTTGCATAGCTAGTTTCTAGCTCACCATACTTACCCTACCTACACCCTTATCTACCCTTAGTCACTACCCTAACACCCTTGGTCCTTACTTCAGGCTACAAACCTTGGCCACCAAGGTGTTTGACCCCTATATAAAGCCAAAACCCCCCACTCCTTTCAAACACTCATCAAATACTTATTATACACACAAATGGAGTCCTAACCACAATCAACGAAGATAAGTGAAGCCCCAAGATCAGAATTGAAGCCAAGAATCAAGAAAAAGAAGCCCTTGAAGTCGTTACTAGGCGTGCAAATCCAAAAAACCTCATTCGACCCATTTTGAGATCAAGTAAGCTTATATCTTGTTCAATAAGCTCGTATTATATTTTAAGACTTTAATAAGCTTCTTAAGATCATGTGTAAACTCTTGTTTAAGCTTTTGATTCCAAAACTTATGCGTTTTTCGTTTTCTTAAACCAAACGCACCCGTTTTGGATTTTCTAGTTCACAAGCCCTTTTCATAAGCTATAATCTCATAAACTATACTTATTTTAGCTTATTCTAATAATCCATAAGCTGCAAAACTCTTTTGGATTTCAAAAATATCAAAACAATGAATTTTGGACTTGATTTGCAAATGTTTTCATGCATAGGGGTATATATCGTAACTTTCTGAAATTTATAACTAGAGGGGCTGAAAATGTCATTTTTATAAAGTTATAACTACAAGGGGCTATTTTTCCAAGTTCTAAAGTTAAAGGTTTAAATTATATATACTTTATATATAACGGACTAAACTTGTAAAAGTTTATAAACCAAGGGTATATATTGCCATTTTTGTATTCTTAAAAATATAAAATATAATATTTTTATATAAATTATAAAAATATATATTAATATTATAAAACTTGATTTTATTAAAACCAGACACATTTATCTTTATTAATCAACGATCGACGCATTATAAATCAATTACGTTATATATTTAACGTAATTTATCATCGACTAGCTTTTAAAGAAACTTAAAATCTTATCGTATCATGTTACTAGGGAATTTCATGTGAGGGGTTCCATTTGGGTATTTGTTTTGACGAGTTTTCTGGGTTTACGATTTAAAGTGCCATGGCTCCTCAAACGATACTACATGGCCTCTGAATTATGATAGCCCGAACAGTGATACAATATTTCCATAAATTAATAAATCAAAGTAATACGTTAAACTTTATGAAGTTTTGAAACATAAAACATCACACTAAGACTTGACATATTACCCCAGGTTGCGTGACGAGGCTGTTACTTTCACTTGATATACTTTTGCCATCAATCTGATTTCCCCTGTTAAGGTGAATTTATAGCCTCGCATTTTAAATCTTTGTAATATTTCATAAACCCGTGAGGGGGATACATGCTATAAACCATGAATACAAGTATTTTTCCAACTGTATGCTATCCTGATGCATTATTGCCTAAGTCCCTACTTTTGCCATTAAGACCCCACTATCATGAACCGTTAATTACTCTTCGGAGTGAGCGTGAATGCTGTGAATAGATCTATTTGGGACTGAACTTCCCCGTTGGTGTACCCGTTCATGGGGTAACCAAACGCACTTCATTTGAATCACTATGCGGGTGTTTGGAAAAGGCACCCGTTGGGGTAACTTCTTGTGATTATTGATTATCTCAAGGCCTCGGTGTCATGAGCTTAGGGTAATAATATTGTTTTCTCTAATAATTGTACTCATTGCAATTATTACACTTATGGGTGTATAACAACGTAACCCACTGTTTATGATGACTTGTATTCAAACTATTTACCATAAACCTATGAATTTCACTCAACCATTGTGTTGATCTTTTTAGCATGTTTATCTCAGGTAATTGAGCAACTTATGGCACGGAGTGGCACGGACTTGAAGATGGCTAAACTGTTATCATTCAAACTTTATGTTTCTAGATGTTGGGACCTCTCTTTTGTAAAAACTCTGATGAATAAATGAATGATAACAAAATTTTCCATAACGTCTCTTTATGAGTCATTTTCTATGATTATGACTATTATACTATGAAATAATACCCCATACTAGCTTCCACTGCTATATTTGTAAAAATGGGGGGTGTTATAGATTGGTATCAAGAGCCACGGTTATAGAAAACAAGGTTGAAACCTTAACTATAACTACTTTTCTTTTTTCATCCAAGAAAGTCCTCCGTGCCACTATATCTCCCGAATAGTATGTAAAGATACATAACTATTATACTATTATATAAATAACTTATGTTATTTAGCGCTAGGTTGTTAACAGAGTGTTGTCTTCTTTCAACCACCCTACTTCTAATATCGAGGATGCTTTTTCCTCTAACTTTCCTGACTATATTCTGGCTTCCTCGGACTATGTCTTAGCTTTGCCAAGAAAAACTTATTCTAGCTCTTCAAATAACTCATTTGGTTTAGTTCTAATAGCTTCACCAACTCTTTCACTTTTTCATGATGACCCCTATATGAAGGTCATGCATGCATATTATGCTAAAGAATCACCTATTCCACTGCCAACTATTATGCCTCCATCTTCGATGCTATCTCCAATGTTTAATTCTTAAGAATTCTTTCTTCCTGAGGAATTATTGCCACCTAAGAAATGAGGTCATGATCGATCATCCTCCTCTACTCCTACCCTACCTCAAGAATTTAAGATAGGAGAAAGTTCTCGTAAGACAAGTTTGGTACGTCACAAGGAAAAAATTGAGGAAATTTTGAATCATCTAGATGAGCTCTCTTTCAATCGCATTGAGTACATAGAAGATAAAATAGAAGGTCTTGGAAATGGTCAGGTGATTATACAACAAGATTTTCACAATCTAGAAACTAAACTCCAAGAGGCTCGTACTCAAATCACTAAACTTCAAAGAAAGCAAATGGGAAATAACAACAAGATTTCTCTGGCTCTCTTCAGGATTGCTAATCCAGAACAAATCATAGAGGAAATCCAAGCTCGTCACCAAGCAGATAAGAAAAATCTTCATGATGCCATCTATGAACTCAAGAACAGCAAGAAAGGACCATCGGACTACTAGATTAGATCCTAGTTATAGTTTTTGTTAGAACCTAGCCACAGGATGTGTGGTATAAATAACAACACTTGTTAAATTTTGAATATGTATAGTACAAAGGCAAGTTGTTCATGATATAATATAATGGTGATCCCGTTGTATTTCATTGTTTCATACTCATTATGTGTCCTATATTACATCTCCGTCTTCATCATTATGAATCTTACTAGAAAATAAAGTAATACCCAAGAAACCTAATAAGTTAGATACTTGTTAGAATAAGTATCTATGATTTCAATTGTTAAAAATGCTTAAAAATAAGCATTGCATTTTAAGCATTTTGTGATATCATTCTTATTACGTGTTGTCTTATGTTTATAGAATGCCTCCCAAAAGGACGTCAACATCTGAAGCACCAGCCATGACTAAGGCTGCCATCAGGAAACCAGTTGCTGACAATGTTGCTACAGTTCTGGAAGCACAAGCTGCTAACATGGCAAATGCTGACAATACAAATAGAAACCCTGAACCAAGAGAAGTTCCTATAGCAAGAAAGTGTAGCTACAAAGAGTTCATGAGCTGTCAACCTTTCAATTTCAAAGGTTCAGAAGGAGCTGTTAGACTTATTCGCTGGTTTGAGCATACTGAATTAGTGTTTTCCCGTAGCAACTGTACTGAAGATTGCAAGGTAAAATATGCTACTGGTACTTTAATTGAAGAAGCTCTATCTTGGTGGAATTCCTTTACTCAACCTATTAGGATAGAAGAAGCTTACAAGATTACCTAGGTTGAATTCAAGAAGCTTTTGATAAAGAAGTACTGTCCATGAACTGAGGTCTAAAAAATGGAAGATAAATTTTACCACATGGAGGTGAAGGGGAATGATCTCAAGACATATGTAAGAAGATTTCAAGAATTGGCAACCTTATGTCCCACTATGGTGCCAGATTCTAAGAAAATGATGGAAGTTTTCATCAGAGGATTGCCTCAAAGCATTGAATGGAATGTTACCGCCTCTAAACCAAAAACTCTAGAAGAAGAAATTAACATAGCCCAAAGCCTAATGGATCAGGTAACAAAGCACACTCCAATGCAAGTATCAAGTGATCACAAACGAAAGTTTAACGATAGAAGAACTTTCAACAACAACAACTACCATAACACCAACACCAACAACTGCTACAATAATCATCAACCACAACAGAACAGAAGACAAGAAACCATCAGGTCTTATGCTACCACCCTAACTAAGAACAATGGGTATACTGGAAACCATCCTTTGTGTAAGAAATGCACTTTGCATCACATAGGACCTTGCACTGTTAAGGGTAATACTTGTAACAGGATGGGTCATCTAACGAGGAAATGCAGAAACAAATGACCAGCTACTAGAAGCAATCAACAACCAGTATCGGTAATTTGTCATGCCTGTGGAGGAAAAGGTCACTATGCAAATCAGTGCCATAAGACCACCATCAATAATGCCCATGGAAGAGCATACTTGCTGAGGGACAAGAATGCTCACCAAGACCCGAACGTAGTCACGGATACGTTCTTTCTAAAGCAACATCTAGCTAGAGTATTATTCGGTTCCGAAGCAGATAAATTTTTTATATCCATATCTCTTACTTCTATGCTTAATATCCTACCAATTACATTAGATACTACCTACGACATTGAAATGGCTGACGGAAATCTAGTAAGTAAAAACACTGTTATCCAGGGTTGCACCCTAATTCTGTTAAATCAACCTTTCGAAATTGATCTCATGCCAATTGAACTCGATAGTTTTGACGTCGTTATTGGTATGGATTGGTTATCTAAGTATCATGCTAGAATTATCTGTGATGAAAAAGTCATCCACATCCCTATCGACAGTGAAACTTTGATCATCAGAGGTGATCGAAGTAAGACCCGACTAAATCTCATATCCTGTATAAAAACTAAAAAGTATATATCCTGAGGTTGTCATGTTTTGGTAGTCCAAGTAATGGAGAAGAAGTCATACAAGAAAAGACTAAAAGATATTCTAGTAGTCAAAGAATTTCTAGAAGTTTTTCCTAAAAACCTACCTGGCCTACCCCCATTTCGTCAAGTAGAATTTCAAATCGACTTGATTCCAGGAGCGGTGCCAGTGGCCCGTGCACCTTACAGATTAGCTCCTTTAGAAATACAGGAACTATCAAACCAACTACAAGAGTTGGCAGATCGAGGTTTCATTCGACCAAGTACTTCTCCTTAGGGAGCTCCTGTCTTATTGATTATCGGGAGTTAAATAAACATACTGTAAAGAATCATTACCCATTACCCAGGATCGATGACTTATTCGACCAACTTTAAGGTTCGAGTGTTTACTCAAAAATCAACTTAAGATCTGGTTATCATCAATTGAGAGTATGAGATTAAGATATTCCTAAGACTGCTTTTAGAATGAGGTATGGACATTATGAATTTCAAGTGATGCTATTTGGTTTAACTAACGCACCAGCTATATTCATGGATCTCATGTACTGTGTGTGTAAACAGTACTTGGATAAATTTGTGATAGTGTTCATAGATGATATTCTTATCTACTCCCGTAACAAAGAAGAGCACACAAATCATCTGAGAATAATCATAGAATTACTCAAGAAGGAGAAATTGTATGCCAAGTTCTACAAGTGTGATTTCTGGATCAGTATCATGCAATTTCTTGGATACTTAATTGATAGTCAAGGACTTCATGTTGACCCCTCCAAGATTGAAGTAGTTAAGAATTGGGCATCTCCTACTACACCTATAGAAATACGTCAATTCTTAGGACTCGTTGGCTACTATCAGAGATTTATCAAGGATTTCTCCAAGATTGCAACGTCTTTAACTCAATTAACCCAGAAAAACAAGAGGTATATCTGGGGCGAAGACCAAGAGTCAGCTTTTCAACTGCTTAAGCAAAAGCTTTATGAAGTTCCAATCTTATCATTACCAAAAGGAAACAATGACTTTGTTGTTTACTGTAATGCATCTTGTCAAGGTTTGGGAGCTGTATTAATGCAAAGAGAGAAAGTTATTGCATATGCATCCCGATAACTCAAGCCTAACGAAGAAAACTATACCACTCATGATCTCGAATTAGGAGCAGTTGTGTTTGCTCTTAAAATTTAGAGATATTACCTATACGGTACAAAGTGTAATGTGTTTACTAATCACAAAATTCTTCAACATATTCTTAATAAAAAAGAATTGAATATGAGACAATGCCGTTGGTTAGAATTACTCGCATATTATGATTATGAAATTCGTTATCACCCTGGAAAGGCAAATATTATGGCAGATGCCTTGAGCCGAAAGGAATGAATTAAACCACTCCGAGTTAGGTCATTTGTCATGACTATTCATCTAGAGTTACCATCACAAATTCTTGAAGCCTAAGCTGAGGCAATTAAAGAAGAAAACATCAAAGCTGAGAACCTACGAGGAATGGATAAAGCATTTGAAGTGCATCCTCATGGAACCCGTTGTATCAAGAATCAAAGTTGGTTACCACTCTTTGGTAATTTAAGAGACTTAATCATGAATGAATCTCATAAATCAAAGTATTCCATTCATCCATGTTTTGACAATATGTATCAAGATCTAAAGAAACTCTATTGGTGGCCTAACATGAAGGCAATCATAGCTGAATATGTTGGCAAATGTTTAACATTCTCTAGAGTTAAAGCAGAATGTCAGAAGCAATCCAGTTTACTGGTACAAGTTGGAGATTCCTATGTAGAAGTGGGAGAGAATAATTATGGACTTCGTCACAAAACTTCCCAAAGCCTCAAGCGGACATGACACAATCTGGGTCATTGTCGATTGTCTTACCAAATCCGCACATTTCATCCCTACCCGGGAGACAGATAGTATAGAAACCCTTACAAGGTTATACATCAAAGAAATAGTCTCCTGCATGGCGTGCTTATATCTATCATCTCGGACCGTGACAGTAATTTTACATCCAGATTTTGGCAATCATTGCAGAATGATTTGGGTACTAAATTAGACATGAGTATGGCATATCATCCTGAAACCGATGGACAAAGTGAAAGAACCATTCAAACTCTCAAAGATATGCTTCGAGCCTGTGTTATAGATTTTGGAAAAGGATGGGAAAAACACTTACCATTGGTATAATTTCCTTACAATAACAGTTACCATGTCAGTATTAAGGCAGCACCATTCAAAGCACTTTATGGTCGAAAGTGCAGATCACCTGTTTGCTGGGCCAAAGATGGAGATGTTCAACTCACATGACCAGAAATAATCCATGAAACCACCAAGAAAATAGTTCAAATTCGACAACACTTGCAAGCTGCAAGAGACCGACAGAGAAGTTATGCCAATGTAAGGCAAAAGCCTTTAGAATTTCAAGTTGGAGATCATGTTATGTTGAAAGTATCACCTCGAAAAGGTGTCATTCGTTTTGGAAAACGAGAAAAGCTTAACCTACGATACATTGGACCATTCAAAATCCTTGAACGGATTGGCCCACTGGCATACAAACTAGAGCTTCCATAAGATCTCAGAAATATCCATAATACCTTCCACGTTTCTAATCTAAAGAAATGCTTATCTAATGAATCTCTCATTATTCTAATGAAAGAGCTTTGTCTGGATGAAAAACTCAACTTTGTGGAAGAACCAGTGGAAATTATAGATCGAGAAGTCAAGCAACTAAAAGAAAGTCGTATTCCTATAGTCAAAGTAAGATGGAACTCTAAAAGAGGACCATAATTTACGTGGGAATGCGAAAATCAAAATCGTGCCAAGTATCCAAATCTGTTTTTAAACATCACTCCGACATCCAACTAAATCTCGGGACGAGATTTCTTTTAAAGGAGAGGGACTATAACAACCCGCAAATTTTCATCAATGTAATATCCATCTATTAAATTTGATGCACTATAATATCCATCTTTTATATATAAACCACCATTTTACAGGGAATTTTTTTTTATCTTGTTATGCAATGTAACTTGCATCTCCAAAGTAAGCGAGCTCACACAACCTCTAATAATGCCATCTCTATCTATGTTTATATCATGTAAACATCCTAATATGTTAAGCCTATATCTTAAATATCATTTTTACCAAGTACATTATTCATTTAATGCACCATTTACAATGTTATATCAAAATAGACTTTATTCGTTAACGTTAGTATCAAAACCCTAATTATATGTAATGAATGTGTAAGCCTTCAAGCATGTGTACAAGTGTACAATGCATAATATTTTAAATATAATTTCCCTCCAAATCAATGTGCAACTCATTTAAGCTCAATGTACAAATCAACAATGCATGAATTTAAATAAGCTCATTTTACCACCATTTTCATTCTAGATTTTGTACCACATTTTAAACACATGTTACAAGCTCCTAATACATAACATTCAAACCTTAATTACCCTAATCCTAAACCCTAATACACGTTTTATAAACCAAAAACCCTAAACTAAACCCTAAGACCCTAAAACCCTAATTTCACTTTAAACCTAAAACTAATCCCAAAACCTTAAAACTAAACCCTAAACCTTAATCCTAAACCCTAAACCTTAATCCTAACACTAATCCTAAACCCTAATCTATCCTGAAGACTAACCCTAGTTTAATTAAAACCATAAATCCTAAGTTGAAACCCTAAACTGACCCAACACCCTTTTTTATTCATTTTGACCCATCTTTAAGCAACCAAGAACCTCAAGCACAACCATAACCTCACCACAATGTCACCAAGTAGCCTCCCAAGCCCCTTCATCACTACCTTGGCCACCAAGTTTAGCCTTGTCACCTCCTTGTCACCCTTGTCCAGCCGAACCCCCTCTAACACCACACACCTTGCATTGCTACCTTCCTAGCCTATAAAACTCATCACCTAGCTTTCCTAAGTCACCACTCTATAGTCCTTGATCCTTACACCAAGTATTCTTGGCCTTCAAGGTGTAAACTTGGCCACTAAGTGTTTCAAGCACTATATAAGATCAAACATGTACACCCTTTCATTTCATCCTTCAAATGCAAACACACACTTAAATGGAGTTCTAACTTAGCCAAGGAAGAAGTATAAGGTCCCTAAGCTTAGAATAGAAGCCAAGATTTAAGAAAACAGAACCCTTGAAGTCGTTACTAGGCATACGAACCCGAAAGCCCCATTTCAACCCATTTAAGCTCAAGTAAGCTTAAAATCTTGTTCAATAAGCTCATGATCTATATTAAAACTCTTATTAGCTTTGTTATATCATATATGAACTCTTTTTTAAGCCTTCAATTCTCAAACCCATGCATTTTTTTAAAACCCTAAAAACGATCCATTTTGATTTTCTTGCTAACAAATCCATTTTCTAAACTTTTTTATGTTAGAACATCTTATTTTAGCTTATTATAATAAGTTATAACCTGCAAATATCATTTGGAACCTTAAAATAAGCTTACATGGGTTTTTGGACTTAATTTGTAAAAGTTTTTATGCATAGGGGTATATATCGTAACCTTCTAAAACTTATAACTAGAGGGGCAGAAAATGTCATTATTCTAAAGTTATAACTATAAGGACCTATATTTCCAAGTTCTAAAGTTAAAGGTTTAAATTATATATACTTATTATATAAAGGACTAAACTTGTAAAAGTTTATAAACCAAGGGTATATTATGCCATTTTGCAAACTTAAAGGTATAAATGAAATATTTTTATATAAATTATAAAAGGGAGAATTTCATATATATCCCTCTTTTGGATCAAAATTTCATATATATCCAACCTTACCAAATAATTTCATATATATCCAATTTAAAACTTAAAATTTCATATATGTCCAAATATATAATTTATATATAATTAAATCCTTAAAATACATATTTATTAT
>BQNB010206316.1:0-10555 GCA_026074375.1 Tanacetum coccineum | reverse complement strand
CCCCCCCCCCCGAGTCTTGCTTATACTACTACTATAACGATTAGGTGCTTTGCCTAGGGAGTTGTAAAACTTCGTGTAGAAGTCCTACGACGACCGCATCAGAAACGAATACTTTTAAACAACCATAGGGTAAATTTCTTTCCATTTTCTATTAGTATAATGTCTTAGGTGTATTCTGGAGTTGTCCACTCAATGGATGATTTGTTATCATTTTTGAATAATTTTTGGAAAATTAGTGTTATGAATATGAGTTTGGAACTTTAGTTGTAAAAACGAGCACCTTAAGAGTGATTTACATAGTAGAGCCTTTAGAAATTTTTGTAGATAAGACATTAACTTAAACTCAACGAGTTGAATCTGCTTTAGAGGGTAAATAACAAAGGAGATATGACTAAAACAAGATAGGTAAAGATTTCCATAAATTCACTACTTTAAAATCCGTGTCTTGTACATTAAC
The DNA here is from genome assembly GCA_026074375.1 of Tanacetum coccineum. Classification (NCBI taxonomy): domain Eukaryota; kingdom Viridiplantae; phylum Streptophyta; class Magnoliopsida; order Asterales; family Asteraceae; genus Tanacetum; species Tanacetum coccineum. The sequence goes on along the minus strand of BQNB010206316.1, from coordinate 10,098 downwards.
TTTGGATGTCTAAAACTTGTATCCTCTGTTTGAGGTCTTGATATTTATAAAGTAGACATTTTTTCCTTTAATTCAAGCCTTGAGTGAGCAAAAAAGGATAAGAAACAAAGGAGTTATGGCCGTTTTAAGTCGATATTTATTTCTAGACAACACCTATAACAAAGGTGTTATTTACTTGAATAAATTGACTTATGAAACTTTATAAAATATTACTACAAGCATATAGAAGTGAAAACTTTTCATAAAACTCATACGCATCTATCTCATGTTGCATTTTAAACCTGAAGCACACTATTATTGTATTAGGTCACGGTTAGGACTTTTGCATACTCGTACTCGTTCTACCCTATCTATTGTATCATCATTTTCTTGAGGTGAGTTTCATAGCCCCCGTTTACTCGTTTTACAATTATTTTAAAACACTTGGGGGTGAGATACATTATTTGCTTTGAACTTTCAGACACGAGTACTTTAAACTTTTACATATTGCCTAAGTTACCCTATTACCATGAAGTCCCCACTATCAGGAACCGTTAATTATTTTGTGTAAGCACGAATGCTGTGGATAGATCTATTAGGGTTGATAACCCCCATTCGGGTATGTAACAACTGATTACCATGTTAAACGGACGCATTTCATTTGAGGTGGTACTTTGGTGTTTTGGAAAAACATCAAATTTTGGGGCACGAATCTAACAGAATGGGTTCACACGTAAACATTGGTTATGGTTTTTGTGTCATGAACTTTGTGCAGTTGTAATTACTTTTCTATGACATTGTATCTGTTATAATGGTCATACACTTGAAATCTTATGGTCTACACTAATATTTTACTTAAACTTATAAACTCACCAACATTATTGTTGACGTTTTAAGCATGTTTATCTCAGGTCAATAATTGCATTGGTAAGCTACAAGCTTATGGTGTCCATGGTCTTGTCATCCGTCGACGGTTGCATAGCATTGGATTTACACTATCCTGTCGTTGATTGTATTCAAACTAAATTTGTTTTCTTAATGCAAATTATGGAACTTTTTCTTATTGTAAAACTATTTTAATTTAAATGAATCAATGATGTATTCTCTAAAACGACTCATATAGAGTTTGTTCTCTTTGTATCTTGTGTTCTTGTATTATGAAGTCACGACCCCTGGTTACCTTTTCGTTGCATGATTTTGGGGGTGTGACAGATTGGTATCTAGAGCCAAGGTTATAGAGAACTAAGTTGTATTATTAGGCCTAGACTATAACCATTGCATCATAAACATTTCGCTGCATTGATCAGAAACATTTTGCACGCATAATCGCTAAATATTTACGCTTGCTTTGCATAATATTGTTTCATATGATATCAAAACCCGTCACAAAATCCCACTGGTTATCTTACTATTCGACTCTGAGTTTGAACACCCGTCCCATTCTTTTGAAACACCTACTTTTGGAACACGACTTATTGACGTCCCATCTCTTTACTTTTTGCGACTTTAAAGAAACATGCTCCCTTATTTTAACGGTTTCTAAATCAACACTAAAACTTTTTCAAGACATTGTGAGTGACACAATGGTCTTTAAAACTTTTTCAATACATTGTGAGTGATACAATGATCTCTAAAACTTTTTTTTCATGACGTTCTAAGTGATACAAATGGTCTTTAAAGCTTTTTCATGACATTACATAATACCGTTTCATATATTTTTGAAACTTATCACAGTCTGTCAATCTCAAATGATGAAAACAACTTTTAAAAGCACCATACATATCACTGGTATAACTAAGCCGAGTATTGCATCATTAGACCTCAGTTGAACCTAACCTGATCACCTATGTTCAACTTAGGAAAGAAATATGCTATACTGGGAGTCGTTATATTAGAGTTATGTTTAAATAGATTTTATATGTAAACTGTCAAAAAGCAAACTTTTTGTGAGTATTCACAACCCCTCTTTAACTGTTTTACTCGTTTTTAGGGCAAAAAGCTTGAAATCATCTTATGACCTAATTTAGCAGTGTTTTATGAATTGATTGTTTTTTGATACTCATATTCTATTTCAAATACTTACTCACACCCTTTATCAGACATCGCATCATCGAATAACACAAACTAAATTTCGAGACAAAATTTTCTTAACAAGTGAAGACTGTGACAACCAGCAATTTTGGGTTTACATTTACTCATAAACTTGAACATTTTACCGCGAACACGTAAAAACTTGGTTTAACACATAACCGGGAGGTAATCTCCCGAACAACGACGAATAACTTTGAACGTACTCCGATTCTAGACTAAGTATAGTCTAAGCATAACAAGTATGTTATGATCATCGTGTGCATGTTTTATTAGTCACGTGCATTTAGTTTTTCAAGTTTTACGTAAACCACCTTAGACTTGCATTCAAACTTCATGCATGCATGCACACTCATCAGCTTTGCATTATATGCAATATATACCCTCTAAGAAATCAAATTTTGAAAATCAAACCCTCCTCCTCCTACCCATGTGACTGACCACCGCACACATCCTACACAATGGTACCACTTTTGTTTTCTTACTTAACTAATTCTAACACCTCAGTACCATGTTTTTTTTCTATTCATTTCTTACACCTATTGTCATTTAGCCTATCTCCATGTATTTTGCAACCAACCTTGTCCATTACTAGAATTGAACCCACAACTATGTACCTCCCCATTATTCTCTTACAACCTTGCTAAACTATCACACTATATAAGAACATCACTAGATCTTGCATTTCACATACACAAAATACAAAAAAATATCTCTTCCCTCTCCTTACAAACCCATAGCTCACACACAAACCCCTTTGGAGTTTTCATAGTTTTCTCAGGCTTTGCAAGAAAGATTTGGGTTAAAGGATTATAAGCTAGGACTTGGTGTTGATTATTTGGGTTCATTAGTTAGTTTTGGGTTTGGATTAGTTCTCATCTTCATCATACTTGTAAGAAATATACTTCTCATCTTTTTCATATTACATACATCATATACATCATTTCTTAGTACTTATATATGCTTGTAGTGTATTTATTTTAAGCAAAACTTGTTAAAACAAAAGCTAGTGTTGAGCATAATTTTTAGTTGACTTGAATGAATAAAACGAATACTTTTAAACAACCTTAGGGTAAATTTATTTCTATTTTACATTAGTATAATGTCTTAGGTGTATTTCTGGAGTTGTCTACTCAATGGATGATTTTTTTTATCATTTTTAAATGATTTTTCCAAGATTAGTGATACGAATCTGAGTTTGGAACTTTAGTTGTAAAAACGAGTACCTTAAGAGTGGTTTAAATAGTAGAGCCTTTGGAATTTTTTGTAGATAAGAAATTAGCTTAAACTCAACAAGTTTAATCGACTTTATAGGGTAAATAACAAAGGAGATATGACTAAAACAAGATAGGTAAAGATTTCCAGAAATTCACTGCTTTAAAATTTGTGTCTTGTACAACCACTTTGGATGTATAAAACTTATCTCCTCTGTTTGGGGTCTTGATATTTTCAAATTAGACATTTTTACCTTTAATTCAAGCCTTGGGTGAGCAAAAAAGGATAAGAAACAAATGAGTTATGGCCGTTTTAAGTCGTTGTTTATTCCAGACAGCAACTATAATAAAGGGTTTTTGGTAACTAAAAATGTGTTTTACTTGAATAAATTTACTTACAAAACTTTATAAAATATTACTACAAGCATATAAAAGTGAAAAAATTTCATAAAACTCATACGCATCTATCTCATGTTGCATTTTAAACCTAAAGCGCACTATTATTGCATTAGGTCACGGTTAGGACTTTTGCATACTCGTACTCGTTCTTTCATATCTATTGTATCATCATTTGCTTGAGGTAAGTTTCATAGTCCCCGTTTACTTGTTTTACAATTATTTTAAAATACTTGGGGTGAGATACATTGCTTGTTTTAAACTTACGGACATAAGTACTTTAAACTTTTACATATTGCCTAAGTTACCCTATTTCCATGAAGTCCCTAGTATCATGAACCGTTAATTACTTGTGTACGCATGAATGTTGTGGATAGATCTATTAGGGTTGACAACCCCCATCTGGGTATGTAACAACTGATTACCATGTCAAACGGACGCATTTCATTTGAGCTAGTACTTGCGTGTTTTGGAAAAACATAATATTTCGAGACACGAACAGACTAGGGTACATTGGTTAAGGTTTTGATGTCATGAGCTTAGTGCAATCGTAATAACTTTTCTATGACCTTGTATCTATTATTATGGTCATACACTTAAAATCTTGTGGTACACACTAATATTTTACTTAAACCTATGAACTCACCAACATTATTGTTGACATTTTAAGCATGTTTATCTTAGGTCAATAATTTCATGGGTAAGCTAGAAGCTTATGGAGTCCATGGTCTTGTCGTCTGTTGAGGGTCGCATATCATTCGATTTACACTATCCTATCGTTGATTGTATTCCAACTAAATTTCTTTTCTTAACGCAAACTATGGAAATTCGTCTTATTGTGAAACTATTTTTATTTAAATGAATCAACAATGTATTTTCTAAAATGACTCATATAGAGGTTGTTCTCTTTGTATCTTGTGTTCTTGTATTATGAAGTCACGACCCCCGGTTACCTTTCCGCTGTATGATTTTAGAGGTGTGATAAAGCATCATCACCAACATAGGTAATAAGACAACCAACATCAACAAAGCTTCTATCTTTTTCATTTTCTTTTTCATAATCAATAAAATTAAAATTTCGCTAATAATTAAAACACCATGCATTGATTATTCAAATAAAATAAAAACATTACAATAAAAATTCAAATAAAAAAAATTACAAATTATTATACATTTGTTCGACGCTAAATGTGTTCCTCTAAATCGCACTTAAGGCTTAGATGAGTTTCCTCGTTGACTAACTTGCTAATAACTTGTAACGTTTGTTCATGTGTTCGTAAGAGATTATCATCACGATGTTGCTCCTCTAGATAAAAGCCAGGATGGGATTGTCTTCTTTTTGTCTTTTATAATCATATTATGTAATACGATGGATGTGTACATCATATCCACTATTTCTTGAGAGTCATCAAACGTGTGGGATTTTCTATTATAGCTTACTTTTTCGCGCGTTTCATATCTTTTCTTGTTGCTTCATGCGCTTGCTCATACCTTATTCGCTTCGTATAATTAACTTCTGGATGTGAAATAGACTTAACAAGAACATGTTATTATGGATATACCCGTCAGTAAGATAATATCCCCATTTATAAGACACGTAGTTAGCCACAAACGGAACCTTCGGTTCTTTCCCGTCTTTGAGATCGTTGAAAACAATTTGTTGTCATTTAACGTTGACGTCGTTGTTCGCCCTCAAAACACCAAAGAACGCATGCCAAATTCAAAACTCTTGTGAGGCAACCACTTCCAATAAAATGAATGGGTGTGGCCCGTGATTACCCCTACAATGTTGAGCACGATATGCATTTGTGCAATTAGCCTACGGTCGACCCATACAATCAATGTTTTCTAACACCCTACGAAACCCATGTTTCTCTTCGTGATAGGCATATAGTTTTTCGACATCAGTATAAGTAGGTTTTCGCAAAAACTCATCTCCGTATAAGTCCATGATAGCCTTACATAAAAATTTTCGCCTCTTTTAAAAACTCTAGCTTGATACTAATAACTTCTTCTTCTTCATCCGAGGATCTAAACATGATTTGTTCGGAATCCATTTGTTTTCGATGAGAAGTGTAGATTGTATAAAAAAAGAATGTGTTTGAAAGTGTGAATGAAAATAAAAGAGTATTTGTGGTATTTATAGGGATAAAATTAATATGAATAAGAAATTTTATTAAAAATTCCCAACGGCTATTTTTTGGATCATTGGCCCTCGAAGACTCTCCTCGTGACTTGAACTTCTTGACGACCGAGTTTTCATTTTTTATCACCCACAACACGTCTGTGGGGTGTGTGTAACAAAGTACGACGTCTGCTCGATGCCATGAAGACGCGTCTTAGGGCGCGTATTAGTTATTACCACCAGTTAGGGGTGGTCAAAAAAAATCCAAGAAACCACTGAACCGCTCAGTCTGAAATCAAAAAAATCTAAAGCCGAAAGAAAAACAAAACCGAAAAAACCCACTTATCACACTTCGGTTTCGGTTTTCATTTTTAGATATCCGCAGTTAACCGAACCAAAACGTGCATAATATATATGAAGATTTTTAACTGTTGGGAATTAAATGTGTTCATACTTAGTACTGCCATGTTAAGAGTTAGTACTGCTCAAGTTACAACTGCCAGTATTAACTAGTTAGTACTGCTAGAAGAAAGTTAGTACTGCCAGTACTAACTTAATACTGCTGAAGGACTTAAGACTGTTGCATGAAGATTAAAGACTACTAAAGAGATAAAGACGTGTCAAGAGATTTGTATTGACTTATTCAGAGTATATTCTATATAGTTAGAAATATACGTATAAGTTTAACATTATAGAAGATTTGTAGTTATCTTGTAAAGGACTTCTTAGTGTATAAAAGGAGATCCTGGGTTATGGTTTTAAATATACAATAGTCATAGACGTTTTGATACATAGCTTCAAGGTTGTAAACCCTAGTACTACACAGAGTACTTGTATTATTCATAATAATAATATTGGAGCTTTTCAGTTATATCATTGTTCTTAAAGTTTACTGTTTCATTAACATTCTTTTAAGTATTAAAGAATAGATTCCGCATACTCTTTAGTATTCACAAAGTTTCTACCATAGTTGTTTTGGATTTATCCAAAGTAACTTAACCTTTACAAGCTAAAGACTAGATCTTAAGTTGGGATCAACAAGTGGTATCACAGCTTGTGTTCTGAAACTTTGATCTAAAAGAAACTAACAAGAAGAACTCTTTACTCACAAGAAAGAGATGGATCTAGAAACTACTTAAATCACTACTACTACAAAGTTGCCTACTCTTAAACAGGGTCAATATGATATGTGGAGGCTAAGGATTGAGCAATACTTTCAAGTACAAGACTATGCTCTATGAGATGGCATAGAGAATGGAAACTCATTCAAACATGCAGCTAAAACAACAACAAATGTTGATGGTACCTCAACTACACTAATACCAAGTCCTGTAACTACTGAAAAAAAAGTTCAAAAGAAGAATGATATGAAGGCAAGAAGTATGTTACTGATGGCACTTCCTAATGAACATCTAATGACCTTTAATCAGTACAAATATGCTAAGACTTTGTTTGCTGCTATACAAACAAGATTTTGTGGTAATGAAGCCACAAAGAAGACTCAAAAGACTCTCCTGAAGCAAATGTATAAGAACTTTAGTGCTCCAAGCACAAAGTCTCTTGACTCTATTTTTAACAGGCTTCAGAAGATTGTAAGTCAGCTGGCTATCTTGGGTGAAAACATTTCACAAGAAGATCTCAATTTGAAATTTTAGAGAAGTCTGCCTTCTAAATGGAATACTCATGTTGTGGTCTGGAGGAATAAACCTGATCTAGACACAATAAGCTTTGATGATCTCTATAACAATTTCAAGATTATTGAACAAGAGGATAAAGGAACTGCAAGCTCAAGCTCAAATTCTCAGAACATGGCTTTTGTGTCATCTCTTAGCAGTACTAATGAAGTTAATACTGCTTATGGAGTTAGTACTACTAACACTCAAGTTAGCCCTGCTAGCACTCAAGTTAGCACTGCTAGTACTTAAGTTAGTACTGCTAACTTAAGTGATGACACTGTTTATGCATTTTTGGCCAGTCAACCAAACGGGTCTCAACTTGTATATGAGGACCTTGAACAAATCCATGAAGATGATATAGAAGAGATAGATTTAAAGTGGCAGTTAGCATTGCTGAGCATGAAGACAAAAAGGTTTTTCCAAAAAACTAAGATAGCAGAAACAGGAATCAAGACAACTCTAGAAGGACTGTAAATGCGGAAGAAACTTATTCCAAAGCCATGGTGGCTATTGATAAAGTTGGTTTTAATTCTTATGGCTTTTTCAGACTCTAAGGTACATAATGACAAAACTTGTTCAAAAACCTATCTAAAAAGCTTTGAAACTCTTAAAACTCAACTTGATGATTTAAGAATAGAGTTTAACAAATCTGAGTTCAATTTAGCAAATTATAAAAGAGGGTTAGCATCTGTAGAAGAGCAACTTGTCTTTTACAAAAAGAATGAGGTTATTTTTTATGAGCAACTTGCTGTCCTAAAAAGAGATATCTCATATAAAGACTCAGAAATTAGTATGCTTAAAAGTGAGTTAGATGGGGAGTGGGGGTGTTGGGGGTTAAAACTTAAGCAAGAAAAAGAAAGCAATCAACTTAAAATTGAAAATTTGATAATGCTTCTATCTAAGAGTCTAGACAAAATAATAGAGAGTCAGATACGTGATAAAAAATAGAAAGGTTCTGTGGGTTTGTAAGTTATAAAAGTTTTGTTCTACCTCCTCCTAACAGGGTTATATTCACCCCCAAAACCTTGATTTGTCTAAACGACTATCTAGAAGAGTTCAAACAAGCCTAAGTTTTCAAGGCTATGGACCTAAGACTAGTAAGAATGTCAGTGAAGATACTTCTAATGAGGTTAGGGAATCTCCTGATGCCCCAATGGTTGAGAAGTTGGTGTCAGATGATAAGTTAGAGAAGAAAACTGTTTTTCCTACTGTTGCTAAGATAGAATTTGTTAGACCTAAACAACAAGAAAAACCAGTTAGGAAACCAGTTAAGTATGCTGAGATGTACAGGTCACAAGGTCCTAGGGGAAATCAAAGAAACTAGAATAATCAGAAGTCCCAACAGCTAGGAAGTGACTTTGTGGTGTACAATAAAGCTTGTTTTGTCTGTGGAAGTTTTGACCATGTGCAGGCTAACTGCAATTACCATCAAAGGGAAAGGGTGGTATCTAGGAATAATTATACAAGGGTGAATTACAATTATTCTACTAAAAAGGCTCACCCTAGTGCTCACAGAAACATGGCTCCAAGAGCAGTTTTAATGAAAACTGGCCTAAGACCACTTAATACTGCTAGGCCAGTTAATACTGCTCATCCTAAAACTACAGTTTATAGTGCTAGACCAATGTCACGTTTTTCTAAATCAGCACAATCAACTGTAAAGAGGCCCTATCAAATAAAAACAGCATTAACTAACAAAAATTTTAGCCAAAAAGTTAATACTGCTAAGGGAAGTTTTTATACTGCTAGGCCAAAAGCAGTTAATACTGCTAGGCCAAATTCAGCAGTAGTTAATGTTGTTAGGGCAAATCAGGTTAATGTTGTTAAGGCCTCAGCATGTTGGGTTTAGAGACCTACCAAACTTAATAGTGCATCAATTACTTTGAAGAAACATAATTATGTTGATGCACGAGGCAGATCCAAGTCAGTGATGGCTTGGGTCCCCAAAGGAAACTAATTTCCTTATTTTATGGTGCAGGTGTTATCCACAAAAAGAAGATCAAGGCTATGTTGACAGTGGATGCTCAAGGCACATGACAGGGAACATGTCCTATCTCTCAGACTTTAAGGAATTTGATGGAGGATATGTTACCTTTGGGGGAGGAGCCAAAGGAGGGAAAATTACTGGTAAAGGAACTCTTAAAACTGGTAAGCTTGATTTTAAGGATGTGTACTTTGTCAAGGAGTTACAGTTTAACCTTTTTAGTGTTTCACAGATGTGTGACAAAAAGAACAGTATTCTTTTTACTGACACTACATGTTTTGTTCTGTCTCCTGACTTTAAGTTAGCTGATAAAAGTAAGGTTTTACTTAAAGTTCCTAGAAATAACAATATGTATAGTGTTGATATAAAGAATATTGTTCCTAAAGAAAGTTTAACTTGACTTATTGCAAAGGCCACACTTGATGAATTAATGCTATGGCATAGGAGGCTAGGTCATGTAAAATTTAAAACTATTAATAAGCTTGTTAAGGAAAATATTGTGAGAGGTTTACCTTAAAAACGTTTTGAAAATGACCAAACTTGTGTTGCTTGCCTGAAGGGAAAGCAACACAAAGCCTCTTGTAACTCCAAGATTCAGAACTCTATTACTCAGCCTTTATTCATGTTGCATATGGA
>BQNB010206314.1:0-10555 GCA_026074375.1 Tanacetum coccineum | reverse complement strand
AGCTCTAATCCAATAAGATCCATAATAGTTTTAACTGATTTAAAGTAAGATTAATTCTGAATTCAAACAGCTCTATTTCAGCTTATAGATTGAAAGAGCTTAATATTAGCTTGTTGAGACAATTTTAGCTTATTAAGAGAGCTTATGACTTAAAATGAGATTTAAAACACTAAAACTGAATTTCATTAATTAAAGAAGCTGATTACAATACTTGAAAAAAAAAATTACATTTAAGGGAAATACGAATTTAAACTAGACTAAATTACTAAAAACTAGATAAAAAGAAAAGACGACTAGATATCTCGTGTGTGAGAGGTGAGGCTCTATTTATAGGCCTGAAAGAAGCTTCTAGGATCTCTAGCTCTGCCCTCCAAACCTTCAATCTCTGCCATTCATTTCTTCAATCATTTGATCTATGTTGTGGGACGTTGGATCCAATTGTGGACACCTGAGGATTGCCAGCGTGTCATTCCATTGATGTGATGTTTGTGCTTCTTTTGTGAGTGTTTTAGTGCAAAAACCCACATAAATTTGTGCTTTCACCATTGTTGACGTGGCCCTTGATTGGGAGAGGCTAAGTAAACCTTTGATAAAGACTGTTTTGTCCCTTCATTTGTGTTAGAGAGCTCATGAATTGACCTAAGCACCCTTTAATTTGGAAAACCCCTTTGATTTACCCTGGATGGTGAAACGGAAGTGACGATGAACAGTAAAAATGGGTTGGCGCCCAAATTATGACAGTTAAAACTGTTATTACTTTGGGTAGTTTACACATTTGGCCCCTCTCTTCCTTTCCTCTCTTTCTAGTTATAAATAACTTTCGAGAATAGCAAAACTAGCCCTTGAGGCTTCATAAAAAGAGGAAATGGTCTTTGTTGACTTTTATTGACCATAGATTGACTTGATTTGACTGAGGCTTGACTTTCCTAGCTTTGCTTCCGGCTTTTGTACTCTTCTGATTCTCGTGTCCGTGCTTGCTCGATTTTGACTGTTTTCTTGTGATTTTTGACTGATTCATACCTGCACACACAAAACACAAATACAAGCATATTTTTGCCATTTTTGGTCTGTTTTAGGTTTAATTGGGCTATTTTAGGTACAAACGGATATATGTATTTTACACTTATCAAAATCCGTTTTGACGTCCATTTGGAAAATCATCATATTCTTGTTCGCTGTATTTGCTACGAATATACGAATGGCCTCTATTCTTGCAACCGGTGCAAATGATTCTCCAGCTATACTAAATCCAAAGATAATTTGACAATAACATAAACCCGATCCAAGCACATTGACATACGACACCACTTTATACGAGAGCAAGTTGAGAAAGGCATAGTTGAGTTGTACTTCGTAACTACGGATTATCAGCTTGCGGACATATTCACCAAAGCATTATCAAGGGAGCGGTTTGAATTTCTACTCCCGCGACTTGGTATGAAGAGTATGTTCGTCGAAACCCTTAAACGTCTTCAGGAAGAAGAAGAGGAGTAAAGGATGGTCCTCCTATATCCTATGTAAATATGTATATTGCTTAAATCTAAAAAGAAAATACAAAAATATAAAACCTACAAAAATTTTAAAAAATAAAATAAAATAAAATAGTTTTTCAAGACATGTCTTCTGTTTATCGATAACATTTACGGACCTAGAAATGCTTTCAATAAAACACGACAAAAGGTTTTTTAAATGAAGCCCCTCGAACGAAGTTCAAACTTTTAAACATGTCTTTTATGGCTTTGCTATTATTTCTGATATGCAAACCCAGTTTTCAAATAGACAGCACGTCGCCTAAAAAAGACGTTGGGTTCCGAAAAAAGAAACCGATGATTAAGTTCTTCCAAACATGGATTACTTTATATCCATGCAACTCCGACTTAATGTACGTTTCAGTGAATTATTTCTTGATAAAGAAGAGAAGTCTTCTTTTTAACCAAATAATTTTTCTTCTATGATTCTCCAAAAATTATTTATGTTAGCCATGGTGGAAAAAAGTTGTCTTTACAATGGATCAGTGTTTTAAGGAATTTCACAAAAAAGATTTAAAAGCTAATTCAACCACTCAAACTATGACTATAGCTCTTTGAATAGAAAACGGTTCATTATTTGAGGGGGAGAATGTGTCATCAAATAATCTTTTAAAACAGTCTTTCAAATAAGTCAAGGTATACACAGATAAAGTTTTGATAATGACAGATCACATTTTCCAGGGGAGTTAATTTATATTAACTACAAGGGCTTTAGATGTCATTTGTTTAAAACTTTGTGGACTTATTTGCAATTTGAGACTTAGTGAATTCAGGCTTTAAACTACAAACGACCAATATTGACAACACCTCATAGTTTGTAAAAAGGCTTAGGAATGTTTGGATATAATCACATGTTTTAAAGCCTTGACAGCGTTTCGATTCAATTAAATGCTCCCTTAAAAACGGTCAACCACAACGCTTTAATCTTAAAAAAGGAGTAGAAAATTTTGATAAAAGAATACAACACATAGTTGAAATAATCTTTAGAGAGTCATTATCCTACAGGAAGAAATTTTTACATCCGCGACTTATTGACTTAGGTATTATCAGTTTCTGCTATTTAGAAGGAATATTGTGACATCCAGAGACTTAGCTAACCTTTTGTTTCCAAATTATATCATCACTATCTTGAAGAGATATACGCTAATCAAGTACTTAATTGCCTTTGATGTTACATTTCAAAACTTCATGTACTTCGAATATTTGGCTTTATACATAAAGTCTTCTTTTATGCGGCTGACAAGAAAATATTTGAATCTACCTCAAGAAAGGATTGTTTTGGTTCGGGGGAGCTAAGACAACTTCCATCTTGAGAAGTAATCGAGACGACTACAGATTGCTAGACATGGACAAAATGACTAATGCACACTCCGTTTGAACATTCAGTCCACTGTCTCATACATATCTTGTACATCAATATGTAGTGGTGTAATCATGTTATGTGTCATATGAATGTTATTCATGGGTTTCCTCTCGTTACGCAAATCATTTATCAACTCATCATAACTGACACTAACAGATAAACCCCCCCCCCCCCCCCCTCATTTAATTGAGGGGGAAGCATAATAGGATACAATATCAGCGTGTATTTAATCATACCACATTTGCTCCTAAATTTTCTACATATTTAACGCAAACTATTCTTAACATGACACAATCTACGAGCTAAGACCTATTACAACTTGGAAGTGACCGACACTTTTTGTGTTTCCAACAAATGTGATGTTAAAGACTCAAGTGTGCACTCCATCCTCCATGTGCTAAACATTTTTGTAAATCGACAAACATGTTGAGGGGGATCTTTTCTGCAGTGAAAAACCAATTGAGGTACAAACTCTTTGATATTTATATCACAAGTACCTCAGTGGATTTTATCAAATGGTTTTATGGCGAAGAGAACAGTACCAAAAGACCGACCTTGTATTTACTTTATCGGAGTTATAAGGATGGTAAGATTAGGTATCAGTTCCCATGATCCAGCCAGAACCGAATGGATCTACCCAGGGAAAATCCTCTAGTTAGAGTAGAAGTCCTTAGGAAAGATTAAAAAAAAGGAGTAAAGTGAGAAAAAGGGAAGAGTGCCGACTGAGATGGAGCTAGTACTGGAATAAACCCAACAAGGTACTAGTAATGAAGTCTCGGTAAGCACTGAAGGGGTTGAAGAATGAAAAAGAAATGTTAAGATAAAGGGTGAAAAGAAAGCAGCCCTCCTTAACCTTTAGGCAGAAACCGGGTCAATTCATATGCTGTCAGAATCACATGGTTGATTACTGACATTGAAGACAAGTATCATGGACCCAGTGATACGCTGCACAACCCTCCCTAGCCACTCAAGGTCTCTCAAAAGACTCTTGTTTCATTCTCACGGAGTTTCACTCATTACTATCGACCTTCTCACTCCGAGTTGGTTGATATTGAAAAGGTGGCAGTCTGCTCCAGCCTTCGACCACTAAAATCAAAGCGCACTATTGAGTCTAGAGCCATGAGATCATCCACAAATCTCGCTAGGACACTAACTCAGAATATATTTGTTCTTCACACAATGTGAAAACAAGTAATGCTTTAAGAGTCCTACGCATTATCCTCGTGGTATTGCCAGAACATCCGAGTGATACGAAAGTACTCACAATGAAGATGGAAATCCTTCTAGAGCCAACATCAAACAAGCTCTTGGTAGGTGACATGTGAGATCCTCTTAAGGATCAAACTTGTGACAACTGGAAAGCAACGATGGGGCGATTCCGAGTGAATCAAACTTGTTCCAGTATATGAACTGACGGGTAGTTTTTGGAAAACCTTTCAATGTGTTCAACAACTGTTTTTCGAGCACATTGACTGTGTACATCTTTCAAATCAAATATGTTTCTAATGAAATTTGATTCTATATGGTTAAAACTTTCGATGTGTCACAAAAATGTTTCCTGAATGACACGCGACTGATTTTCTAATCAATTTTTCATTAATCAGTGGGTTTTAATTCACTGGTTCACTCATTCCGTGCTTTGTCTACTTTGAGACGCTCCGGTTTGAGAACGGCTAGCGCAGCTGCGAAACCCTGTCAAGGAGATTCTTCGGAATTCTACCTGATCACAGGCAGTATTTATACTGATTAACGGGGAACCGTGGTTCTTGCAACCTTATTCAACGAAAGTGAACAAAGACACTTTCGTTTGTTTATTACTAACGTATACGTGCAGGAATCCCGACGGTAGCAGCTGCTGGCCAGAGACATGTCAATTCACTACCCCATGCTCACACTTCATATTCCTAATCAAAGACAACATGATAGCCGAAAGACCTACACAGCTTCCGCAACTCTGATGCTTGCTATCATGATCCAGAAACGTGTGAGCATGCCGGTCCGAAGGTCACAACTTCACATGGAAGCAATACTTCATAACAAAGGATGCTCAAGAGATTTACTATGGCTGATGATCTCAAAGAATGCTCAAAGATCACATAATTCAAAGGAACTAAGCCAAAATCCACTACCCTATGTACAAAGTTATCAATGAATTAAGAATCAAAGACTACGAGTCTAAAGTCAAATGTTTAAGACTTAGGATGCTAGGATTCATTTTGTATTTTCAGGGGTGACCTCCCTTAGGGGGAGATTGTTAGGTTCATGAAAAAGACTCGGTCACCCCGTGTATTGTCTAGAATAGCATAGCTTGTAGTCGTAATGTAAGCGTATGACTTATGGTTTTGGGTCGGGTCTTTTACCCACTTGTATGCCCAAACCATAGCCCATTGGGGCATCTAAACTCTTTAGCCATGGAAAGAGGTTGGTTGTTCATTCTATCATACACACACATAAGGTGTATTTTCTCTTACTAGAACTCACTTTCTCTCTCTAAGATAAATTGGCCAACCCCTAGATCATTTATTTTGTTATGATATCCAATATACTACAGTTACGCCATAACAAATCTCAAGCAAAAACATGTAATTCAGGAGAAGATTATAGTGTAACCACATATATGGTTGCGTCGTAACCGTTATTATGGAATGAAATCTTGATCAAGTTAAGATTATGGCGTAACACGCCTTATGGTTGCGCCATAACGTAGAAAATCCTGACATATGGAAAGTGTATCAAGAGTTTACGGTATAACACACCTTATGGTTGCGCCGTAAGCATGAAGATCTTGAATTATGGAAAGAATATCAAGGAGTTTACGGTGTAACACCTGATATGGTTACGCCGTAACACAATTCTGCTTTATATTTGGAATGCTAGCACACAAGTTCGAGGTACATTTAATGAAGAACGTGATTTACTTTCGAAGTCTTTTCAAGAATTGGGTCATGTGTCACTCTTTTCTTTTCCTTGTTCTAGATCTTTTATCATTGTAGCATTGCAACATCATGGGAAGAGCTATGGATGTTGTTTTGTATTGTTGGTTTGGGTCTGTGATTTTTTGGGATCTTTGGATGTAAGTTGGTAGTTGGGTGATAAGTATACCGTCAACTTTCTTGATTAATGTTCTTATCCGCTAGATAAGATTATCCTAGGAAGATTAGGTTGCTTGTTGGGAATTGGTGTCTGCATTATTTCTCAGTCCTAATCTCCAATATACCCATCTCATAATCTTTCTTTTCATATTTCTTCTCTTCATCATTGTCATCATCATCAACAATTTTTGGATGTTTGTTATGACTCCTGGGCTCTATCATATCTCCATAATCATCAACATCATCATGAAGCATAGAATTAGCAAACTTACTAGCATATGATTCATCATCTTGTCCACCTTCGACCACCTGTTTTTGTTTGATGGTTACTTTCAGTGATTTGAGTGGTGAACTTATTTATCTAACACTTTGCTTCCTCTTCTTCCCCTGAGGACTAGCAGCAGTAAGGGTAGGTGTCCTATGGGCTCTAGGTTTAGTCTTATGTGTTCCTTCCGTAGAAACAACCGGTTGTGGTTGATTCATTGGAACAACTACTCTAAGAAACACCATCTCATACTCCTTATAGTCATCAGTGGCACGGATCTCTCAGTTTAGAATACATCTGGAATCAGCATCCCTTGAACTGTCACATTTCCCATTGTATAAACACTCACTAACGGAATATCATCCTTGATGGAATGATAATCCTCTTCAAGTATTAGAGAAATGGATGGAAACTTCTTCATCAAGTCAGTAATAATAAGCTTGGTGAAATGAGGATACTGGATCACATCCTTTTTTTGAAATACACAATTAACAAAATCCCACCAGAGAAGAGCAGCATAATCAACATTTGTGCGATTGATCACAACATAAAACAACTAAAGTATGTTGATCTTTGTTTGATCATGCCCAAATGTTCGTGTAGTTAAGCAACGATTAAACACCTTGAACATGGTCTACCACGGTTAAGCAAGAAACTTCATGTAGAAATCACTTACTTTATCAACAACTCCTTGATAGCCAAACCTGTTCATGAATGATTCAATAATCTCGATGTTGACTGGTGCTATAAATGGATTGTCTGGAGTTTCCACTGGCAGATAAAGAGTATCATGAAACATATCAACAGTATACATAATTTCTTGTGTGTCCAGCTTGAATCTGATAGTGTCCTTGGTCTTAGGCACCTTGCTCACTGTCTTCCAGAATTGTTGCAAGTACACGGCTGGAACATCGGTAGTAGCAGTAAGAGCATAACTCAATGGATGATTAAGTAAGATCTGTCTCACTATCTTACATTTTGGTGAGCATGGGATACCTTGAAGCACAACATAATTATCGCATCTCCTATGCTTTGAAATTTAGGGGGGGGGGGGGGGGGGGGGGGGGGGGGGGGGGGGGGGGGGGGGGGGGGGGGGGGGGGTGGGGGGGGGGGGGGGGGGGGGGGGGGGGGGGGGGGGGGGGGGGGGGGGGGGGGGGGGGGGGGGGGGGGGGGGGGGGGGGGGGGGGGGGGGGGGGTGGGGGGGAGGGGGGGGGGGGCGGGGGGGGGGGGTGGGTGGGGGGGTGGGATGGGGGGGGGGGGGGGGGGGGGACGAGTTAAAGCAGCTAGTATAATCTGTTGTGCCATATGAAATATTGTTATGAAGACCTGAAAATGATTAGTGAAATGACGATAAATTTAAGAATGTTTTTATACATTTAGTTAACTTTTGGTCTCTTCTCCACTCTATCTGTTTTTATAATGCTCTGCTTTTCTTTTGAGCATATTTTGAATCATGTTCTTTCTCATGTGCTAATTTTTAGCCTTTTCTTTAAGCACATGCCATAACGTTTTATTCGAGTCTTTTTCTTTTGATCTTCTCTTTTTCTGATATGGCATTTCTTTTTTCGAGATATTAAGATTTTGCATTTTGTAGTCATGGATTTTCATCTCTCTTTCTATTTTTGAATTTCCATCACCAAAAAAGCATTTGTTGAATGATAATCTTTCATGAATATTAAAGTTAATCTGATTTTGTATTTACATCTTTGGCCAAATACACAAGTTTATGTGACAACATTTGATGTTTTAGACAATCCCAGAGGTTATAACTTTATATTCTTAAAAAAACTTTTCACAGTAAAATTGTGTCTCTTTTTGAGAAACTAAGATTACGACGTTTGGTTAGAAATTGAGATCTACTTTCAAAATTCATAAGTTTTCCAAAGATGTTTGAAAACTATGATTATACAACCACACTAATGTAACAGCAATTGGATGGTCACAAAGCTACTTACTCCTCATTCTTCTAAACCCCAGAGTGAAAATCCTGAAGCAACAAAAGTTAGGTTAAGTCTGACTCTATCATCTGGTCAGTTCATACGTCAGTTTCTCAATGACAATCCGGATGTGACTATTAATGAAGTGTTGAAAGATCCGGTTAAGCTTGAAGTTCAATCAATGGTGGATGTTCCAGTTACTCAAGAAAAACCAGCTGAACAGAGACCTCCACTAGTTGATACAACCATAACATTAATTCCAGATACAACAACAGTTTCACCAACCAAACCACCACTAACACAACCAAAAATAAGAAAACTTAAAAGAATCCTCAAGAAGTCGAAGATACCGGAATCTCAAGCTGATGTGGGTGAGCTAGACAACAGAGTCACCAGACTTGAGAA
The DNA here is from genome assembly GCA_026074375.1 of Tanacetum coccineum. Lineage (NCBI taxonomy): Eukaryota > Viridiplantae > Streptophyta > Magnoliopsida > Asterales > Asteraceae > Tanacetum > Tanacetum coccineum. The sequence goes on along the minus strand of BQNB010206314.1, from coordinate 1,964 downwards.
GAAGGTCCATGCAATGTCTAGTTTCAATCTTCCTGAAGAACTTAATAAGTCTGTAAAAGCTCACTTGAAGAACATTCTACCAAAAGATGTTCCTGATTCTGGAAAGATCAAGAAAAAATCACCAGCCAAGCAGAACATGCCAAAGTAATCTTCTAAACCATTCGATCAAGCAGCTCTTGACGAATTTGATCAGAAGGACAAACAATTCCAAATGATGAGCGAATCCATGTCATATAAAAGACATCCAGCACATAAAGCTTTGTATGATGCCCTCGTAGTATCACTAAGTGTTGATGAGGATGACATCGATAAGGAGCTAAAAGAACCACCTATTTTAAAGAAAAGGAAGGATTCTTAGGCACATTCTTCTAAGAAAACCAAAGATCATCCTACTTCTTCTAAGACAGGTACAACTCCATCAAAATCTTCAAAAACTAATAAGTCTGTGCAAGCAGATGAAATAATTAAAGAGCCTGTCCAAGAGATGGCAAAGGATGATGAAGAACCAGCTGAAGATGAGGTGGTTAATGATGATAAACATCCACATGATGATGCTGCTACAGGTCAAGATAGGTCTAAGTGGTTTAAGCAATCTCCTAGGCCAGAAACTCCTGACCCAGACTGGCATAAAGAACCCAATGCTGATTATGGACCATAATAGACATGGTTATATGATCTGGTGTATGCAAGAAAGGATCCACTTTCATATGATGACTTAATGGGTTCTATAGTTCACTTCACCAAGTTCACAATGAATCGTCTCAAGAAGGACAAAATTACAAAGGCAGATTTAGAAGGACCAACATTCATGTTGCTTAAAGGAACTTGCAGAAATCAGATTAAACTAGAGTACAATTTTGAACAGTGTTATTTAGCACTGTCAGATAAGCTAGATTGGACAAATCCAGAAGGAGATAGATGCCCATTTGATATGAGCAAGCCTCTTCCTCTACAAGGTCCCCCAGGTCATCTAACCGTTCCTGTCGATTACTTCTTTAATAATGATCTTGAATATTTAAAGACATGAAACAAGGAACGGAAATATGCTGCATCAGTGATAACGCCTTAATTATACATGTTTTTGGCGGCGTTATTGATCCGTCCAAATCAATACGTATAAAATATATATAATATATAGATACGTAATAATAAGGAAGATAATCAATAATAGTTTAGTATAGTATTTTCCGTCGGGTTAATAAATTCACTTTTAACCAAAGTGATATCTCAAAAACCTTTCGGGTCGTTTTCCTGAGAGAGAGTGTGAATGAAAAAAAAAAATAAAAATCTTCACGATTCAAGTTTGTAATTCGAGCTTGATTTTCATAAAAGTTTTTGGTTTGGTTTTCTGATTTGGTTTTCTAAATCTACTAAAAGAGAAAGCATATAAAAGAAAAGCTAAACTTTTGGTTTTAAACTATTTTATTAACTAAAAGTTAAACTATTATTTAAAGCTACGAGATTATACTAAAAATGATCTAAAAATATAAATGACTAAAATGCTTGCTAAGTGACGTAAAATGTTCATTAAGTGTGGGCTTAGGTTTAACGAATTAAAATGACAAGTAAAATGAAATGCTTAAAAATAAATGACAAGAAATTAAATTGCATTAAAAATAAATGACAGAATGTAAATCAAAAAGACAATACTTATGATTAAATATTTTTTAAATCACTATTCACTTAATAAGCACTAATAAATCTACTCACTACTCATAATGAATTTAAACATAGCATTTAAAAATAAATATACACTAAGCATGGCAAAAATCAAAACAATATTATAAAAATGATAAAATAAAAACTACACTATTTAATTGAAAAAGGAAAGAAAATGGAATCGAATTGGAGACCCACAATTAAATGAATACCATCCGGTTTATTTAGCTAAAACAACTAATCAAAGTCGGTCTAGCTAAATAAACCCTTAAGCTCCGCGCCTCATGAGTAGACCGGTACCAAAA
>BQNB010206311.1:0-10556 GCA_026074375.1 Tanacetum coccineum | reverse complement strand
TGGATAAAACCAAAACAACTATGGTGGAAACTTTGTGAATACTAAAGAGTATGCGGAATCTACTCTTTAATACTTAGAAGAATATTAATGAAACAGTAAACTGTATAAATAATGATATCACTGAAAAGCTCCAATATTATTGTTATCAATAATACGAGTACTTTGTGTAATATTAGGGTTTACAACCTTGAAGCTATATATAAAAAATGTATGAATGTGTATGTGTATTTGGTACATTAAACTCTATACCCTATGACCTCCTTTTATACACCAAGGAGTCCTAATAGGCTTACAATATTTTCCTAAGTTATCATGATCTTCTAAACAAATAACTTATACGTATCTTTTACAAAAATATCTCATACTTATCCTGTAAGTAATCTTGATAAACAATCTTCATCTTAATCCTTTCTTTTGTCTTTATCCTTCTGACAGTAGAAAGTCTTCTAGCAGTTATAATCCTTCAGCATTTGTAAGTAGCAGCATTAACTTTTATTCCAGCAGCACTAACTTAGCAGCAGTTACTTCCAAACATCATTAAGAAGCTTTTAATCCCAACACTGGTACAGCCAAAAGAAGTGGTTTGAGGCTTACCAGTTTAGTATTAAGCATGTATATGGTAGTAACATGTGAAAAAAACAAAACAAGCAACCACTTTTGCCACCCATCATAAGAAGGATGCCAAGCAGACCAAAAAAGAATAGAGTCAATGCACCTTGTGAAAGAAATACACAAGTGAGTAGGGTGGGAAGACAAATGACTTGTAATAACTGTTATGAGAAAGGCCATAACAAGAGAGCACGTGACACAGAACCTGTACCAAAACCACCAAAGGTATACAAGCAGCCTGGAAGAAGAAGGGAACCAGACTTTTCTCATTATGCATCAAATAAAGGAGGGGGAAGAGGTTCTAGGGGAGTCACATTGGGTGGCAGAGGCGAAACAAGTGGTGTCAGAGGTGAAACAAGTCAAACAACTAAAGGAATACATGGTACAAACAAAGGTGATCAAACTGAGGGAACACTTAGTGGTGCAAGCAGAGGTGAAACAGACTAAAGCATATGTGGAAGGGGTGCAGGCACTACTACAAAATGAGCTTAAGCCAACACTTTTAAAGCAACACTTATTAAATGTGTTGCTTTTTTGACAACATTCTTTATAATGCAACATTTTTAAAATAATTATTGCATTTTAAGATTTGATGCAACGCTATTTCGTTTTGCTTGATTTGCTTTTTTCTCTAATGTGCTTGTAAATTTCTAACCCAAATATTCATCTCAACATCAAATGTGAAAGAAAATGGCGCCATAATATCTTGGAGTCCCTCCTATTTTGAAATTTAATAATTATAACTGAAACACTACCGTACGTGGCTAAGTTCTTGGCGCCACATTTTCTATATGTTCCTTCCATATTCCCTATTTATTGATATACCACTTTAATCTAACCACGTTTAGTTGAATACTAGTTATAATACCCGTGCACGCACGGGATTTTTTCTAATTTTTTTAATTATGTATTGTTATTGATTAAAAGACAAACATCTAAACGTGTTCTAAACTGTTTTACTTGATGGATTTTTTTAGAACGACTTGTTAGTTGTTAGTGGTTCAGGTCCAACAGTGACATCCAATTGGACAGTATGTTGTACCCTGAACCCCTAGCCAAACATATCCTACCCAAACATCTCCTACCTAAGCCCCTAAGGAATCTTGGTAGCCAACTGAGCTAGCCTAGTTGGTTTTACTTGCTGGATTAATTAAAGACTTCGCAATCAACCTCAGTTTCCAAACACTTTGGAACATACTCGTATTTTTTAAATATTGGTATAGCGGTAGCATGTTACATATTAAAAATAAAAAAACATACACACTATTTTATTTTATTAAGTAAATGTACGTTTAACATGTTAATAAAAGTCAAAACTAAACTCAATGAGCTTGTGCCCCAATGTACCATAGGTTGTGTGAAAAATTCTCTAACTAAACAGTTCTAAATTCAACTTCTACTTAAGGCATATAAAATAAACTTATCATATACGCATTTTAAGGTAGTTAGTTGTCGTTAAAGAAACCACACTAAATCAATATTGATTAAGTTGTTAGACAAAAGTTACAGAAGCCTTGTTAGTCATTTTAGCTCATGTTTGTATGAAATCTTTAATAGAAAGAACTCAATACAGAGGCACTGTTTGCGTTTATCTACTTGCTATATAAGCCAAAAAGTTTGCTAAAATAAATAAGCCAAAAAGTCAAAGAAATTACTATCAGCTGAACATGTTGTTGTATGGCCACATTTTTTTCACAAACTCATTTCTCTTAACGCAACTGTGATAGTTTGTATTTGTATTGTCCCATGTAACTTCAAAGATATGCTCTTCGTGCTACCTTGGAAAAAGGATAAGTCCCTAATATTGTTGAGGTGCCCCAGATATGGCTCAAGCGGCAGTCCTATCTCAAGAATCCTGTGTATATATGAAATACTATAAGAACTATTTAAGCACTCACTTAACATTCTATTGTATTAATGACAATAGTAGTTATAGTATTAATGACAAATTGAACACCCTGAAATTTGCCCACACTGAATATGGCTTCGAAGGTCATCTAAAGAGTATTCAAATTTACAAAATCTACTTAATCGCTTTTTGTTAGCAGACGAGTTGGATTATCTTGTAATTACCTAGTTTCTGTCATCCTATTTAGCACATTAAATATTTATAGAAGAGAAAAAGCAAAAGAAAAGCGATTGTAGATAGGCCGACCCGAACGGTTTTGACTCACTTCCCGACCTGCTCTCCCTACCATTTTGGAAACTCAAGTGATATATGGGAGCAACAACATTAATGGATGTTATGTCAAGTGATACAAACATATAGGTCACATTCTTGTAGAGCTCTGCATCATCTTCTACCTTCAATTCAATAGCCAAGTCTTTTCAAGTTCTGCAATCTTGCTTCATTAGCATCGTTTCTACAGCTACCAACGAATTGGATTCCTCAACTTGAAAGTGATACTTATAGGTTCAAGTTACTAAATAGTAATATTGTCTTAGTTTCTGAATACATTTCTAAAGAGTTTTCGTTTTTGCATAACTATATATACGCCCATCCAAACACTCTGGAGATAAAACAGAAAAACCAAAGTGATAACTCTTTAATTATTTGTTTGTAGAAAAATATAAATGTAACAGACTATTTTCAGACTCAAATAAGTAAAGCTTTTGGAGCTAACATTTGAGTAAAAGTAATTGATCTATATTAACCCTATAGAGTCTAAGAAAATGAATGGTAAATGTATTAAAAAAATAAGTACCTCTTTTAGGCATTCATGATTGATTGAGCTCGTCTGAAGTCTGAACCACTCCCAGAGTTACTGTTTTTATATCAACTAACTAAGCATAAGACCATGTGGGAATTTGGTCCAATGAAAGCAGTAATAAGCAAGCTAAGAAATACAAAAGCTTGTTCTTTACCCAAAAAAAGAAATAAAAAAGCTTGTTTATTCAAAACACATTAAGCAACAATCCCTTTACAACTAACAACATGACTCCCTACGCAAACTTCCTTCGTTTTCACTTTTTTCGAGACATACTCAAGTTCATGTACTATGTTATTTGAATCACAGCTCATGAACTCCTTGATTTTGCACTTCTAGAATTTTTTTTAGCTCTTCCGTCCTTTATCATACATTCTATGACGAATATGCAATACTATGTTTTATAAAACATTAACATTTTATACAAACTGAGCCAATACTGGGTGTAGGTTTATTAGTTTGTCTTTTTGAAAAGGAGTGAAAAATGAAATAATAGATTTCACGGCAAAGGCAAGTGCACATGTACAGATCCTATATATCTAGCATCTATAGAGAGCATGAGTCTCTTTGTGATTGGGATTCAAATCATCAAAGTGTGTGGATTTCCTAAGAGTTATATTTAAATTTGAATACATAAAATTTGCAGCCATATATGAACCTGTTCATCAAACAACAAAACCGAGCTTTATTTGAAACATGAAATTTATAAAGCCTTATAATAACCAGAACTTATAGAAACAACATCCCAAAATATCAAAACAAATATAAAACTAATGGTGTGAGACCCTTTTACAATCATAAACAACCAAATAACCAACCAAACTTCATGTCCCATGATGAGTACATAAGTTATGGAATCTCAGAAATTTAATATGTGGTCTCGACCTTCATATTATCTATAATGTTAATCTTATATTATGGACTATGATACACATATAAACATGGATATGTTTTCATGCAATACCAATAATATGCTACTAAAAACAAAACATAAAATCATAGAAGATCATTAATTTCCTTAATACTGTTAATAATATCATTGCTTTGCTTATTATGTATAGACGACAAAAATGAAGAATCATGCAGAAAGAGGAGTTAAGTTTACGTACGGTATTAAAGAGGTTTGAGAGACAGAGAATTGTTCCCCCCCACATGAGAAATATCTAGCAAAAAAGATCGCTTACGGAAGAGGATCCTATTAATGTTGACATGTAAACATAATTGTCAATTAATAATCATAGAAGTAACTAATATGGGTATTTAACAGCTAAGTGAAATTTTGCAAAGATTATCAAATTTTGGAAGCATTTTGGTAGTTTAGTGTTGTAGAGACAAATTTTGGCTATTAGTTATGTGCTGTGCCATAAAGTGTTATTGAGTGTTTATTTCATATTCTATTTTATCATATAGTATCTCGTATATGAAGGAGTCTATATGTCTGGGATACACTATGAACTCCTTGTACAACTTAAATAAAAAACTCACCAGTTACCAATATTTACATGAGCAGTCCCCTGCTTTGAAATGATGATATCTATATTGGTCTCTCAGGAATATCTCTGTCATAAACATCAACAACACAACCTCTCCATTACACATTTACAGATAAAATGCAACTATACCTTCATACCATAATTATCAATTTAAAATATTAGAATCATGTATATTTATACTTTCAAGCTCCTAAATTTACATGATTAATCAATCTTGTACATAATCTATTGCCAATTACGTTTTCACACTTCATGCACTCGATATACATTTATAAAAATATTACCTCTTTATTGTTCTGATCGTGTTTGTAAGAGTTTAGTCCTATCCCTGACACACATGGTTTTCTTTTTTGGCCTCTTATTTTACAACACCAACCCAAACGAATTTTTGAATGCTTTCGAAGGATTATGTTGTTTTGAAACCTTGTTCCTGTACTAACTCTATTGTTGCTTGGTTGTCCTCGGTCTACAAATAATTGGGCTATTATAAAAAATATTCATAGCTGCTTAGAAACAGAATTTAATGATACACGTATAAAAATTAATACCTTGAAAATGAAATATTCAGAATAGGTAAACTCATTCTCGACAAATAAATTTACACATTTATTAAAATTGGTTATCAGTTTTGATGATTGTTACCTCTGACGGGCCATCTATTAATATTCGGCATTTGGAGAAAACAACAGTCTCTACGGGAAAGGAAGGCTTGTTATCTGAAGGGAATGCTCTATATAATTGGTCAGGTGGCTATGCTTTTAAAGCTGTGTATGAGCCTAATTGAATTGCCTGAGACAATAGATTAGGGCTCATTTAACCATCTGAGTTCGACATTGATTCTGAGAGCAACATAGTGGCTGTAACTGAAGTAGTTGATGACATTGCTACTGTTGCTGGTGGGAGAGGATGGTTGTGAGTCCCTTCGTGGGTTGTTACTAAAATAGTCTGATCACCGGCCCATCGTAGAAATTGTTTACAGACTTGGCAACTTGTAGCCATTGTGCAGCGATAGTATGCTCGTGGACACGGCTTCTCAATCAAAGCATCTTTTTTCAGTACTTTCGCCATTGTGAGTCGACATCCATCTAGTAGTCTGTAAATCCCACGTCATATTCATTTCATAATCAGATCACTTAAAATTAATTTACACAAAGTCTAATAAGCTGGTCAATAGAATTTCAAAAAAGTATAATAATTGATACAAAGTATAATTTCAAAAAATGGCAGCATTAAAAGATATTGACTGGAATTTAAAAATCGGGTGGCGGTTTTCAGGATCATAAATATGCAAAAAAAACATGTGAAATTACAAAGAAGTTTTTGTTCAAGTCCCTTAAGCCCGAAAAGTTTGAACTTTTACAGCTTGCCATTCTCAAATATGTGACATCGAGCTCACGATATCTAATTTTACAGCTTGAACATTGTTATCACAGGTCATGTAAGCCTATAAGATCACGATATTCAATTATACAATATCATATTGAATTTACAAATATAAAGATGAAAACTGCATAAACACTTACCATCAAATTTATTAAAAAAACGATTCCTGAGTTTAACGATCATCATAATACTATATAATCATTGGATATTTAATTGCATCCTTCAACACCAATCACACACAATAAAATCGGGATTAATGTCTAAAAAAACGAATTAAAAAAATTAGAATTGACAAAGTGATCATGTGATATTATTCATCATAGCATAGCAAACCTTTTAATTGATCCTTACTAATAATAACCTGGATTATGAAAAAATAATAGCATAATAGCAATCGAGTACTCACCCAAATCAATTTAGATGAAAGAGGTGGATTTTAGGGGAAGAGTAAGCATAATAGCAATCAAGTACTCACCCAAATCGAGCATTGACGTTGATCATCTTCATCGATTATGTTAGTTTCGATTATTAGGTTTTTCTTAGGGTTCATTAGGCTCTGGAAAAGAAAGAGGTATGGAACAGATAATGATACTAATGATGTTTGAGTTCAACATTTGTATTTACAGTTTTGGCCTAAATGTATCAACTATTGAATCTAAAGGACATGTGTATATTTCATTTTAACCCCTAAATTATTTGTGAATTTTACTCCGTTTTCTTTATAGTTTTTTTTATTATACTTTTAACACATATGTTTTTTTGCACAATTTCAATGAAAAACGTACAAAAACAATTTTTTATAAATTTTGGCCAAATAAAGAAGTATTTAGGGTCTTTTATTTAAACATATTTTCTAAAATAAAAATAAAATAAATATAATATTTCCTAATAAGGTATGATTTGATTTTTTTGAAATGTGAATACCCTACTTGACGTTTTCTTTTACTAAGTAAAAGATGTATATTTAAAAGGGTATAATCATCATATAATTTATTTAAGAAAAAAAAACATTAACACATTTTAGCAATAAAAAGAGTTGAATCTTTAAATATAATTCAATTGGATCAAAGTAACATCTTTCGTTTTTTCATATTTTTTAGAACGCAATTTTTTAATGACCTACATTACATATTTCACAAATTCTACCGTACATGTCTCCAACAAGACTTAAACCCATAACCTTTAGGTTGAAAGGCCACTCACATTCCGCTAGGCCAAGATGACTTTGGTGTCATGTTTTTTAATTACATATCACTCATATGTGATATTGATGCTGAGATTGTTGTTGTTACTGCTTAGACTCATGATTTATGGTTCTGAATTTCTTATACTTTCGGCTTATGCTCCTTCGATGCCACCGCTCCTTTTGTTGCCGCTATTCATGGCGTGCACCGATAGTAACGGGTGTGTGACGATGGTGATAGGCTCATAGGATGTATAATAAGCCAACAGGTTCAAATTGAGCCTATCTTGGCGGGGTGGCACGAGAACGTGTTTGCGGCCATGGCGGTTCGAAGTCTCTTTTACCCGGATTTCATAAGAATTGTGCCTTTGGTCAATCTTTTTGAAATTTTAAATTAGGGTTTTGTACTAATTTAGGGGGTTTTGTTAATTGTGTTTTTTATAAGTTTTTTTTATAAACTTTCAGGTTTTGTGCGTAAACCAGTTTAATGTCATTAGATGATCATTTATATAATCCAAAAAGATTCAAAATAAGACAAAAAAAGAGGTTATGAAACATAAAACGAAAACCAAATAAGCCATAAGCCGACTATATAAGCCGAAACAAACACCCCTTTAGTTTTGGGCTTATGTTTCATATGCTCATTTTTTTGGCAGTTTTGAAAGTTTTTGGCGTATATAAGTTCATTATGACATAAAAAAAACTTATATATGCTAAAGAGTATCAAAATAATAACAGTGTTTACTTATCACATATAGAAACCAATATAAACTTTGGTCTTATTAGGAATCATATTTTGAAACTCAATATTTATTTTGCAATCTGGTTTAGAACGCAAAAGATGATTCTGATGAAAATGAAATAGGGATGGAAGAACGTGTTAAAGGCGGCATCAAAGCATTTACCTTCTATTGAAAAAGATTTAGGAAACGCAGTCGTGCTTAATGATGCGGGTTGGCTTCATTCAAGTGTCGCTAGAGAGCGTTTTCACGATGACCGTTACAATTGTCTCTTTAGGCAGTCCGGAACTGTCGAGACTCGAGGTATGAAAATATAATGACCACATGATATATTTTTTTGTTATTGCTTTTCTTGGTTATTTTTGGTTCTAAAAAATGTTCAGTCACAAAGAATACTGCTGTTTGTTTAAATTCAGTTGACTATGAATGCTGCCTGTGACTTTGTGATTGTTCCCGCGAGTATTTGGGTGTTTCGCACCTGTATAGGTGTTATTTGATTCGTGGAAGGGCGAATGTTTTAAGCTCGCAGCCATGAAAATGCACTGACGGGTTTTTGGCATGTTTGTGCTTAATGTGCTCAAGAGGTTTAAAATATTACATTTGCAGCCATGGCGAGGCAAGTAATTACATTTGCAGCCATGGCAGGGAAAATGATTAGATTTGTTGTTTATATCTAACGTGTATAAACTACAGTTATTAGCCGCAACCATGAAATTGGGTCGTATGAAGCGGACACTATTTAACTATGAATGCTACGTGTTTAGCGGGTCATAAAAAATAAATGTGCGGGTCAGGCTCGGCTTGGCTTGGCCTTCTGGCGAGGCAAGCTTAATAAGCTTGCAGCCATGGCCCAGTTTTTTGTGAAAACTGCAATGAAATCGCACCTGTATGGATGTTATTTGATTCGTGGCAGGCCGAGTGTTTTAAGCTCGCATCTATGAAAATACATTGAGGGGTTTTTGGAATGTTTGTGTTTAATTTGCTCAAGAGGTTTAAAATATTACATTCACAGCCATGGCGGGGCAAATAATTACATTTGCAGCCATGGCGGGGCAAGTAAATACATTTGCAAAAGAATTTAGGTCGTCTGAGGCGAACACTATTTAACTATACGTGTTTAGCGGATCAGAAACAATAAATGTGCGGGTCAGGCTCGGCTTGGCTTGGCTTGACCTTCTGACGATGCAAGCTTAATAAGCTTGCAGCCATGGCCCCGTTTTCTATGAAAACTGTAACGAACCAAAATATGGTCGCTTTGGTGACCTGTTATTGTTGTTGATAAAATATAATGCCTAAAAAACATTACTAATATTTTTTTACATCTTTACGTTTTGATAATCACAAAATATAAAAACGTTCAACGTAAAATTAAACGTAAACAAGTAATTAGTAGTAAATTCTCATTTCAACAAATACATCATAGCTTATAGGTTAGAGCTTATTGACTCATTTTTTTTAAACCTTAGGAATAGTATCTAGTATTTTTATAAATTTTCTTAAATTTTTAGGATTAAGGTTGGTATTTTTAATTTAGTTTTTAGTATTATTTAGTTTAAAAAGTAGTTTTAATTAGATTAAAAAGTCCAAAAAATATTTTCTGTCTTTTAAATATTATTTTAAGTCATTTAGTTTAAGAAATATGCATTTTGAGTTTTTAGAATTTTAATTTGTCATTTTTAATTAATTAGTTAGTTTTAGTTTTTAATTGATTTAAATATTGTTAGGTTTTTAAATTGCTTTAATTTTCTTTAGCATGCCTTTATGTGTTTTCCCTTTGCGTTTTTAGATTTAGAATCCAAAAATCAAAAATAGTGGATATTCAAGCACGCGACCACGAACCGAAACAAGGTTTTCAATTCACACTTCGTCGGGATATGACATCCGGAAGATAAAATATTGTTTGTCCTCAAGCAATTTTTATATCAAACGGGATACTCTCTATACTATTACTAATTTGGTATTTTAATATATTATATATATTTTATATCGAATCACTTATCATAGTAAAATTGAGTGCAGTCTAATTTTGGTGATCAAACTAATTTTCATAAGCTCTTATTAAGTTTGAAAACAAGTTTTCATAAGCTCAGATTAGTTATTGTTAAGTTTTGTAGTATGTTTCATCAAAAGTTTAAGTCTGCAAGTCCAAAAGATTTTCAAACTGCTTATTTGTGAGATTCTTCTTAAGGTGTGGTTATAATGCTTAAATTTTGTTGCATTAGCATCAATTTAGATCTGTTTTGAGTTATTTATCTTTGGGATAGCCTTTTAAACAGTTTAGGCCAAAAAAATCAGTCAAGTTTATGAAATGTTCTTAAAAGTTAGAATCTGCAGATCAAATTGTGGTTAAAATATAGCTTAATTTTGATTAATTTTGGTTGTAATCAGCTTATTGTATGTTTTTTTCAATCTGTTTCTAGTTTATAGTTTGTCAAAAGTA
>BQNB010206310.1:0-10556 GCA_026074375.1 Tanacetum coccineum | reverse complement strand
CATTTCAGGCTATTGCATAAGGCAGGATATGTTGCTTACTTGACTGTATATGGAATCGTGGTGCAAACAATTGCTCAAAAGGCTGATGATTTCGCTGATGAAAATAATATACGCTTGGGAATTTCCTTAGGATCTATAGTTGTGAACTTGGTTGCAGAGCTATGGGAGTTAACTCTCACAGACGATATACCATGGAAAGTTATTGTTTTCAAAATCTTTTTCATCTTTACAGGGATCCTGTCTCCTTATGCAGCTTTTTTTATGTTGGCACCTGATTGGTTCACTTGGTATGTTTTTGCCATCATATGCACTGTTATCACGTTCATATGGGCTTATGAGAAAGTTGTTGATGCTACAAATTACCTGATTGGGATGCTTTCGGAAGAACTCATATGGGGAGATCAATCAGGGACCAATGTTGTCCCCCCCCCGCCTCGTCGTGCTAGTGTCTAGACTAAAGAATTGATGATTTAGGCAGAGCTTGAAATTGTTGCACTAATAATGGTGGGTAGTTTTCGAGTTCGTGTTTGAGTTTGGTAAAATCATTAGGGCAAGGAAGCGATGATTTGGATAATTTAGTAACTCACTTTTATGTAGTTAGTTATGGTTGGTAGTTTGTGATTAATCTAGCATGGTGTTTAGGACAATACGAGTTTGCAATGAAGTATTCAGTTATTAGTTTACTGTGTTTTAAGTTGCTTAGATATATACTCATCAGAAAATATATTGTGGTATCATTCAAGTTTAGATATACCTACCATTTGCAACGTAGAATTAAGTTCCAGAGAAAGTAATTTAAAAAGTGTCGCAACAATCTGCAGGGTACAAACAATATTTGTGGTTATTTAGAGAATTGGTATATCTGAATTAGCAACTCAGCTTCCAGATTATTAGAAACAAGAGATGTTTGCTCTTACTAGTTTTCATTTTCTAAGTTTCCTATTAAGGGCAAGACCTCATGGTTGATGCGGATAGAAAGACCAAATGTGACTAGTACTAAGCATAAGAAAACTATGAAAAAACAGATAGCATCTTCACATTACTCAGAAAATAATTAGCATTTTCTCAGCTACATGAGAAGGTATTACAACCAAATTACGAGCTACAACTAAAAATGTGGTTCATGTCAAACAAAAAGGGATGCGCTACAACTGATGTTACACAAGTTTCTGATGTTTGGAATGTTTGTATAAATGGGCATGGAAAATACTAGAATGATTGCTGACTGTTATATGCAGGGTCTGGAGTATCAAAATTGCTAGATTACAAGTTGTTTGTTGATTGTCATTTTTTCTTTGATAATGCTCTTTTATTTCTCTGTGAATTACTATAGTGTAGCTGTTTAGATTTGGTCATAGAATGGATCATTCTATATGTTTGACTAGTTCAGTCTTCCATAAGGCAATGTCCTAGGTAAACTTTTTGAAGTGAAAGAGTCTGCAAGGGGAATTAGAGAAAGGGTTGTTTAGTCAACAATCATAGCCGTGGGAGCATTTATTCTGTGACCCTCATCTCTGCTATGGCGATTTAATTCGATCAGAAGATTTTATGCTCCTAAAATGTACTATCACCCGGTTCAGAAACCTTAACGAGAGATTCAGCCACGTCATCAATCCCCCAACTGTAACTCGTGATGTCAGGATTGCCTAAAATGGGTCGATTTGGGTTATCTATCCATAAATGGGTCAAATGGGTATACTAATAAAACTTGGTTAAACTTAAAAATGAAGCATTTCGAAAGCCACCCAAGGCCTATCTTAAATGTACAGTACCTAATAAATAGTTAACAGAAAGCTAACTAACTAATATAATGACCAATAAGTTAACTAGCTCATAAGTTACATATACTACTGCAACATATTCTTGTTAGTCCCCTCTAGCCTTGTAATGCAGCATAAATGTAATTTGCATAGAAGTCTTTGGATTGTGATGCACAATGCTGATTTTGCGAGTGGAAGTCAATTTGGATTTGGATTCACCTGGACCAAATTACCCTTCCTTACAGTTCATTCTAAACTAAGTATGATTACTGTTGATGCAAAAGTTGGGTCTGTTTGTGTTTGGCCCGAATAAGCTGTTTTCCGAGTACAAAACACCTTCTTCTTGCACCAAGTGAATTTATTGAGAACCCGAAGTAAAGCACCGTTAACCTTATCGTGGGAGCGGATCCCACGATTGGACTCCGGCGTGAGAGTAAGTATCGGTTGTTCTTGGAGGATAATTGAAAGTATTGAGGATTTTTAGGTCATACATGAATCAATCAATGTTATCCTCCTTTTATAGGCCTCAGACCCCGTAGGGTTTCCTTATCTTTCGGCCCAAGATAAGGCCAACATAACCGGAATCCAACCTTATCTTTAGCATATTTAAATAAGGAGAGTATATCCCTTAATTGACTAGAATATCTATCCCTAAAATAACGCCTAAGTACACCGCATGCCGGAGCATAATGCCATATACTTTGTTATATCTGGCCGCGGCCTGGACGAGTGTCTGTGACCGTGACCCATAACCCGTGGCCCAAGTAGCGATAACAATAGTTAGCCCAAAATAGTATCTATGGGACGGGTCGGACCATACTATACGTCATCATGTCCCCCCAGTTTAGGAGTCGGGACCATGACCGGAGTCGCAGTCATAGCTTCTAGACTTAAGGAAAAAAGAAGATAAATAAAACAACCTGAACTGAAAAATCATACCTCGAAAGTGTAAAAAGATGACGCAGTTACCAAAGACGGCGCAAACAACTGTGGATGGGACGTGTGGTCCCAAATTGATTCATCTAGCTCGAAATCCGAAACGTACAAAAGAAAACACTAGTGGACACGTGGAAGGCATCCACCAAAGCACGGGAATCAAAGCCATAGTATAAATAGGGCACACAATCACTGTTTTCACTTACCACATATTCTACAAAATCACCATCATACTCACAGACAGACGTACAACATTAATTTCCCCCGGATTTGCACACGCGCAGGTTAGATTCCCACGCCTCTTTCTGAGAACTTGTTAAAAACAACATGGGTAGGGAACCATAAAACTAGAGCAGGCAGTGTCCACCATTTCTCAGGAGTATCTACAATTATTTTGTTCAGACTATTTTATACCAGAAAGCCTCGACTCGGAATTTCCTGGTCCGGAAGATGCGATTGTGAACTTCCCGGAGGGCAAAATCGGCGTATATTGTAAATTCTTTGAATTCGCAAATTATCGTACCCTTATTACGCAATTCTTGTTTGACCTCTTTGGTTACTACCAAATCCACCTTTCCCAATTATCCGTGATAGGCGTGGCGAAAGTTAGCCAATTCGAAATTAATTGTCGCGTCCTGAAAGTGATCCCCATCGTGGACCTATTTCGCGTGTTTTATATCCCTTCGCATCAGGGTGGATGTCCTTTGCTAAGCGTCTAGGAAAAGACACACCGCAATGTTATGTAAAGCCCTTGGACTCCTTGAAAAACTAAAACAACCAGTTTTTCTGGGTGGATGAAAGGGTATTTCCCACTCTGGTGGCCTGGCGCTCATTCGCTCTGAGAGACAAGAAACCAACTGCGGACAGCTATTCAGAAGCGGAGGTGGCAACACTATACATAAACCAGACCTGTTTCGGGCAGCAACCTGAGGACTTATTGTGCCTAGTAGGAATAAGTCGAAACTACTTCTTCCCGGAGGACCAGTACCCCGTGTTTCTGTATGACAATTGTACACATAAATATTGCATTAACTGTGGCGTATACACGAGTGTATACTAACAGATATCTTGTTTGATGTGTTTTGCGGTAATGGATCTATTTGGTCTGATCAAGAACCCGAACCCCAAGGTAAAGCTTGGTACGCGTCCTCGCGCTGCTCATGAGGTACCGTTGCTACAAGCCACTGCAAGCCGAGTGGTAACTATGGAAGAGACACCCACTATTTCAACTTCAACCGGATCTGCAATGGAGAAGTCACCGTTGGATTTTACGGACAAAGATGTTCAAATGGATATTGTGGGGGAACATCAAACGGATAACCCCATGCTCACAACTGATCCCCAACAAGAGCATCATGCCGCCGAGAGTGCGGCCACGGAAGTGCCCCCTGAAACCAACCTAGAGCAGGAGGTCTTGACAATGGGGCCTCCCGTCAATAAGAGGCGCAGGAAGAGAGATATGGACGAAGCTGGATCAAGTGCCCCATCCAAGGTTCCGAGAACTAAATAAGGTACCACGGCCGATACCCAGAGTGTGGGTGAGCCGAAACCTTTATCGTTTGCCGTGCCCCGGCCAACCCCCGAGCCTGATGTCACACAGTAAGTATTCAAAGTGAAATATTGCATCAACACAATCCCCTGATACTAAAAAACATTATTTCTTGTCCATGTAGGTCTACTAAGGCAGCAGCTGCTGAGGACGAGGATACAGAGAAATCTTCGTCTTTCATTTCCATGGGCGGTCCACCGGACGACATCTATTATCCGAACTGGTGCATCACCAACTGCTGTCGTCTGGACAATCTACTTGTCTGTCAAGAGCTGGTGGATCACATTATTCCACCAGGGTGCTTTTCAGAGATAGCTATTGAAGAAGTCAGTTGCAAAGGTCGGCCGTCATGAACAAAAAATTAAGGTCCATGATGACAAGATAAGGAATCTGGAGTCCCTGATCGAGGCTGAGTCTGACATGAAAAGGGTCGCGGAGACCAAGAATGAAACGCTCATAAAGGAACTCGAAGATCTCCACGCCCACTTCTCAAAGCTGCAAGTGGATAGTGAGCAGCTAACTCATCAAGTCGCGACCCTTCAAGCCCAGGTCACAGGCGAAGAAAAAATAAAGGCTGCCTTTGAGGAATTCAAGCAGTTTGAAGACAAGCGGGTTGAGCAACGGCGTGTAGAGATGGACGCTAGATTGGATGCCCTTAGCATTGAATTTGACGAGGAGTTGTATCCCCATATGCTGACGGCAATCGCAGGTCGCCGATGGATGATCGGGCACGGCCTGCGATTGGCTGTAATGAAGTGTGCAGAGTCAATGGAGTTGAGGAAGGCATTCGCAGATGTAGTGACCGCTGGTATTGCCAAGGGATTGAGTGAAGGGCTTAGGGATGGCGTGGAGCACGAAAAAGCTGGTCTAGACGTAGCGTCGTTGGGGGGTCATGACCCGGAGGCTGATGAGAAATTTACTGCCGCTCACAATCATATCACTAATAAACAAACTAGTAGAAAACAACTAAATATACCTTCATAAAGTTCCAAAGTTGAAACACGTTCATTCTTTACCAATGATTGTATTGATATACTCATTACTATATAACACATTCAGTGACAAATCCACTGTCGTTTTGACAGTGGGCCACTGTGCTACAGTAACAGGCTCTCATTTTGAGTCAGCCCGATTTTGTTTTTTTTTTTAAAAATATTTATTTTATTTTATTTTTTTAATTTGTATGCACAAAGTAGGAGGAAAAAAAATATTACAAAAGTTCTGATTTATTTAGATAAAAAAATACCCGCGGAAACATTTTCGATACCTAATAATCGATATAGTCACAAACGTACAACCCATTATATTAAAAAAAAACCCATATAGCAAAAAAAAAAACAACACTTTAAACATGAGGCCCAACACATAAGTCATATAAAAAAAATTATTACTAATGCCCAAAGTAAAAAAAAAAAAACTAGCCCAAAATTAGCCTGAAATCTGGCCCAAAGTAAAATAAAAAAAATACAAAACGGTCCCTCAACTTTTAACTATTTACGATTTTCTTACACAAAAAATCCCGTAAAAAAATTAACAAAAAAAACACGTCAAGTTTTTATTGTTCACAACTTTTTTACATTCATCGGCAAAAAAAAAGATATCGAACCGTCCCAAAAAAGAAAATATTCTGGGAAAAATTAACCCGTCCCAACGCAAAAAAAAATTCCCGAATCATACAAAAAAAGGAAATATCCGGAAAAAATTAGCCAAAAAAAAAAACCCAAAAAATAGCCTAAAATCTGGCCCAAAGTAAAAAAAAATACAAAACGGACCATCACCTTTTAACTATTTACGATTTTCTTACACAAAAATTCCCGTAAAAAAATTTACAAAACCGTCCCAAAAAAAAAAATATTCGGGAAAAAATTAACCCGTCCCAACGCAAAAAAAAGATTCCCGAATCATACAAAAAAAGGAAATATCCGGGAAAAAATTAGCCAAAAAAAACTCCAAAATTAGCCTGAAATCTGGCCCAAAGTAAAAAAAAAATACAAAACGGTCCCTCAACTTTTAACTATTTACGATTTTCTTACAAAAAAAATCCCGTAAAAAAATTAACAAAAAAAACACGTCAAGTTTTTATTGTTCACAACTTTTTTACATTCATCGGCCCAAAAAAAAGATATCGAACCGTCCCAAAAAAAGAAAATATTCGAGAAAAATTTAAC
Source organism: Tanacetum coccineum (assembly GCA_026074375.1). Classification (NCBI taxonomy): domain Eukaryota; kingdom Viridiplantae; phylum Streptophyta; class Magnoliopsida; order Asterales; family Asteraceae; genus Tanacetum; species Tanacetum coccineum. Next base: position 4,143 of record BQNB010206310.1, on the reverse strand, counting down.
CCGTCCCAACGCAAAAAAAAATTTCCCAAATCGTACAAAAAAAGGAAATATCCGGGAAAAAATTAGCCAAAAAAAAAACAACCCAAAAATAGCCTATAAATCTGGCCCAAAGTAAAAAAAATACAAAACGGACCCTCACCTTTTAACTATTTACGATTTTCTTACACAAAGATTCCCGTAAAAAAATTTACAAAACCGTCCCAAAAAAAGAAAATATTCGTGAAAAAATTAGCCCGTCCCAACGCAATTTTTTTTCCCCGAATCATACAAAAAAGGAAAATATTAAATATTAGCCCCGTCATAACGCATCGCAAAAAAAAACCCTGAAACGTAAAAAAAAAATTATTCGAGAAAAAATTAGCCCCGCCGCAACGCGCGGGTTCTTTTGCTTGTTGCTTCACATTTAATGGGAAGGTCAACAGTTCAAATCTCTCCTAAGAGCGTCAATTATGGTGTTTCAATAATATGTCAAAAAACTTATGAAGAGGTTTAAATTTTTTTTTACCGTAGTGAGGAACCATTTCATGTCTAGGTGGCATGAAAAGGTTTAGAATTTTAGAGAGGTTTAAGAATTTATGTACCATGATAATATTTAATTTGTGTTTGAACAATTTATAAACCTCAAAAGATTTATCCATAGTGGGAATAAGTTTATAATTTATAAATTAATGACATTGTAAAAGGTGACAAATTTATGAAAATTTTTAAATATCGGATGCCTTAAGATTCTTTTTACCATCTCTGTTTTTTTTCTTTTCTTTCTTTTTTTCTTTGCCTTTTTTAATTGCTCATCTCTTTGTTTTTTTTTTCTAAAATAAACTTTTACCAAATCTCAACTATTTATGAGGTTTAATTTAAAAACTCACGATTCTTTTCATACACATCTTCTTTAACTCGCGGAAATCATAAAATATTAAACCTTTCATCTTTGCGATATCAATTTTTTCATCTTAAAATGTTTTAACACTCGCTATAACGCGCGGGGTCGTAAAATCATCATTTAATCACAAATATTTTCCCTCAAATTAAAATAAACACTGGTTAGATGTTGCAACAAACAATGAAGTGAAAGTAACGTATATTAACATTAAGGGGGTGTTTGTTTCGGCTTATATGTGGGCTTATGAGCTTATTTGATTTCGGCTTATATAACATAAACCTCATTTTTCCGGCTTAATTTGAGACTTATGAGCTTATATAAGTTTATTACGACATGCTAAACTTATATAAGGCAAAAAATTGAGGCTTATGTTATATAAGCCGAAATCAAATAAGCTCATAAGCCCACATACAAGCCGAAACAAACACCCGCTAAGTAGTACGTTTGGGACCTCACTTTTCCCTAAGTGAATTTTACACTTTCCCCAAAGTGAATTTTGATGTTAAAAAATAAATTCTTCACCAATCCAAATTAAAATAGAAAAAAACTTACAAAACGCACCTCAAACTATGCCAAAAATTACTAAAAGGACCTTTAACTTTTAGCTCTTTACGACTTTTTTATATAACAAACTTTATTTATCAAATAAGTAACGTATATCTATCGATTCATTCGTAAAAAAATATATCACTGAAAAGATCTTCGAATTGCGAACAAAACGAGCACAATATTGCAATGCTTTTGACATACATACGATCTTATAAAAAATGTTGAAGTTTAATATATAAAAAAGACAGTACTCACTTTTCCCAAAGCTGCTTTTAATATTAAAAAAATATTTCACCAACTCCGAGTAAGAAGAATCAAATAAAATAAAATAATAAAACCATACTATACGAAAATAGTCTTTGGGTTATCGTTCCGTTGCAAAGTTACTCCTTAATGACCGACATTAAAAATGTACATAAAAAGTCTCTTATGTTTACATGTCAATGCAGAAGCGATCCGTGAAAATTTACGTAAATAGTCTCTTTGTTTTAGCCACTGTTAGAACAACCGTCATTAACGAACAACTCCATTTAACATAAATTAACGTAAAACCTCGTGCTCCGCAACGAAGCGCGGGTTAAAAACCTCGTTGTAGTTAAGGGTCAGTTATTTCATAAATTTGAATGATTATGATATAACATTTTTATTCTAATTTTTGTACTATTTTAAAGCTGTGATGAGCTGTATATGTTTCTCTTATAAGAAAAAGTTGTTTTGTCTGCATAAAATGATTAATTTTTAAAGTGTCAACATTCCGTTACCAAACTAATATTTTTAAGGGTGTAGTAACGCACCCAGCCTCGTTAAGCCTACATGGTTGAACGCCGGGTCACGTTACTCATCGTTGGGTGCGTTGGTTTGTGCACGTTGGGGGTGCTCGTTGGGCTACCAACGAGGCGTTAGTTTGTATATTTTTTTCGATTTAAAATGTGTGTGTGTGTTTTTCAGTGTGTGCTTTGCAGTGTATGTTTGTGTGTGTTTTGCAGAGTGTGTGTTTTCTGGTGAAGAAGACGAAGGGTGGTTGGTTAGTGGGTTTACAAGCCAAGTGGGTGGGTTTTAATACAAGCCAAATGGGCGGGCTTTAATATTTTCAATATTTTTTCTAATTTATAATTTAGTTTTAATAATATTAATATGTTATTGATTTGTAAAAAAAATAATAGGTATCAAAAGTGTAAGTTAGGTGCAAGTTACCGGTGAGTGTGTTTTTTGGTATGTTAAGTTGGTTGTAAGTTAAGTAAAGAAAAACCGATGTGACGCTGATGTGACAATAACTTGCTACTGCACCTAATGCTCTAAGGTTAAAGACCCTAAAATAAGCTAACCTAATTTCTTTTATCGACTTTGTCGAGTTTTTAGTACAAGTATTTCTATATCATTCTACTTAATCTTCTTACGCATCCTTTTATCCATTCAATCACACAACATGTATAATAATATACTAATTCTCTCTCATAATTTGTATCATTGATTTTTCCACTTATTAAAATCATTTAGATAGAAGGATAAAATAGAACAAGTAGTAAGACTAAACGTAATGGGACCAAATCATTTGGTCATACACTAGCGTCCCTTTCTTTCTTTTTGGTCATTCAGGCAACCAAGCAAATGGAGAGTGTTTGTGTGTGTGTGTGTTTTTTAAATTTATTTTTATGTTTTTGATTATGAGTACGATTCTTACTACGAACATTTAATTAAAAAAGGAAATCAAGTTAACGCTAATATGACGAGTTTGATTTGATCATCTCTTTGATTGCATTACGATCTATCTAAGAATAAATATCATTTTCCTACAAATAAAGTACAAAATACCTCTTTAGCACGTCAAACTCTAAAAGCACTTACAAAAAAGCACCCCAAAATGTACAAGAAGACATTGTCCACAACACAAACACGACGGGTGCGTTTAGTTGGGGGAAAACACTTTTGTTTCCACAAAATGTTTTGTGGAAAACAAGGAAAACAGATATCACATTCAAATCATTGTTTTCCAACAAAATTATCTACAAAACACAAAACATGCATTTCCCAACTTAACAAGGAAAACTACAAAAGACATTTTATTTGAAACAGTATCAGATGAACGCGTTTTCTATGTTTTCCAAAAAATAAATCTTCTATTTTTTTTACAAAATTTTTTAATACAACTAAACGCAACCGACATGTTTCATTAGAAAATCAAATATTTTTCACCAAAAAAGAATAAAAAATACACACTCTTCTCCCCCACTAACTTTTTTCCCAATTCTTTTTAAAGATTTTTTAGGGTTTATAACAGTTATAATTTCAACTTCCAGCAAACAAAAATCAATCAGAACAGTAAGTATAATAAGCTTCTATATACTCCATCATTTACTGATTATTTTACATTTTCATTTAATTACTGTTGTATTATATTTTTGTAATTATATTTATCCGCATTGCATAAATTAAGCAACTTTATAATGTTTGCTCATTTTCTTTTAATAGAATATAGACATGATTTTGGTCAGCATTTTGATGAAGAATCTGTTTGTTTATATTGACTTTTGCAGCTTCAGCTCATTGTCGAATTTCATTTGGTGGTTCGATATTGTTGACATATTTTTAGACTAGAAAATGAATTCGATTGTTGCTCTGCGTTCGGTTTTTATGGATGGAGGGTGTTTTTCCAGGCTTCAGGTTTGTTATAAATTTATATTGGCCAGGCGCATATAATACCAATGTACTTTGAT
>BQNB010206309.1:0-10556 GCA_026074375.1 Tanacetum coccineum | reverse complement strand
GGTTTGTACGAACAAATCCCTTACTTCATGAAATCATTGTCAATATTATTTTCATATGAATGAATCTCTAAACTTTTACACTCTATCATTCGACTAAATCTCGGGACGAGATTTCTTTTAAGGGAGGAGGACTATAACAACCCGTAATTTTCATCAATGTAATTATCCATCTATTAATTTAGATGCAATATATACCACCTTTTTACAAGGAAATTTTTCGCTTTATGCAACGTAACTTGCATCTCTAAAGTTAACAAGCTCACACAACCTACCTATGACTATTATATCTATGAATATGTCAAGCAAACATCATAACATATTAAGTCTACACTCTAATATCATTTATAACATGTACGATATTCATTTAACAAAGTTTTCACAACATTATTATCAAATAATCATAAACCGTTAACGATTATACCTAAACCCTAGTTTTATGTAATGTAGACAACTAAAGTGAATGTACAAGCAACTATGGCACATATACAAGTATCATAGCATCTCATTTGAATACATATTCCCTCCAAAATAAGGTACAAGCCTTTTAATGCACAATGTACAAGTCATTAATGCATGGTATTCAAAATAGCTATTTTACCTCCGTTTTCCTAAGGAATCTTGTATAAACTATTAAGTACAAGTTACAAGCAAGCAATGCACTACATTTACATTCTATTTACTTTCTCATTTCATGAATTTACATGAATTTAAACCAAGAAACCCTAAACCGGGCTAGTTTCTAAACCACGACCCATTTCTTTATTTTTACCCATTATTAACCACTAATAAAATTAAGTTGTAAACTCATAATATACAACATTACATTCCATAATCTATCTTTATTAATCCATTTTACACAAAATAAAAGCTTAAAACCCTAACCCGTTACAAGCTTGAACCCGCGACTCATTTCTTTCCTTTTTACCCATTTTAAACTAAAACCACTAATCCTAAACACTAAACTATAATCCTAACACTAATCCTAAACCTTAATCCACCTTAAACCCTAACCCTAGCTCAAAGAAAAACCCTAAAAACCTTATTCGAGCCCTAATCCTACCCGATACCCATTTTCCCTCCTTTTTAACCCATTTGAAAACCAACCAAGCATCACCGTGACTCACCTACTTCAGCCCATAGATGCTTACAAGCACCTTAACTCAACACTTACTCCCCAAGTTGCTTTGTCACCTCCTTGTTGCTTGTCCTTAGCCGCGGCCACACAAACCATCACCACCTTTCATAGCTAGTTTTCTAGCTATCATTACTCGTCCATAGCCCTTCCTTGTCACCCTCATATCCTCTCTTACTCATCCCCTCCAAGAATTAGCCACCACAACACCCCAAACTTGGCCTCCAAGGTCATTCGCACCTATAAAAGGGGACGCACCCTTTTCATTCAAACTCACACCTCAAATCTTTCTATCTTTCCATCAATGGAGTTCTAAGCTGATCAAGAGAAGCAAGTGAAGTCCCAAGAGCATAAACAAATCAAAGAAACCAAGAAAAGAAGCCCCGAGGTTGTTATTCTAGGCGTACGAAGCTAAAAATCCCCATTCGAACCGTTTTCAAAACCACAAACTCGAATTCAGGTTCTATAAGCTATTTATCTGTTTTTAAACTCTTATAAGGTTCTCATGATTATGTTTATACACTTGTTAAAAGATTAGAGCTTAAAACCCACTCGCTTTAAGCCAGGGAAAAGTCAAACCCTCAGTCAAAGTGGTCAAATCATGGTCAACAAGGCCCAAAATATTCCACTTAAGCCCTTCAACTTTCAGGAAAATTCATAAATGGTCCCTAAACCCAAATGGGCTTTACCCGGATCCTTAAGCCCAAAACCCTAGCCCATTTCCTTTTTCATAAACCACAAGGGTTAGTTTTGCAATTTCTAAAACCTAATTATAACTAGAAAGGGAGGAAATAAAGACAAGGACTAGAAATGCCATTCGCCCAAAGTTTAAATCTATTTTAACCCGTATTCAGTTAAAAACAAAATTTGGCGCCAAGATCCATTTTACTATTCATCATCTTCCCTAAATCACCCTTGCCTCATATCAAAGGGCTTTTTATAATTAAAGGATAATTTGGATAATTCAAAGGTCAAGGAATATGTGTACAGGGTCATTACATCATCAAGCCTCCTCATTGGTCAATCCCAAGAAAGGAATGACACGTTGGATGGCTAAAAGCACAAAGGGAAGAGGAATTTAGAATGCGAGCTACTCACAGAAGTAACACATATGTCACATCACGAATTGCCACGCTGACAATCCGTGTGTGCACATATTTGATCTAACGGCTATGAATCAATCCCCAATGATTAAAGAATTCAACGGGCATGATTAAGAGGAGCGTGGGCAAGAAGGCAAGGTCAGGAAGCTTCACCAACTGGCTATAAATAGCCCTCACCTTCACACACATAGATAGAGAGGAGTAGAGTAGCTTTAGCTTAATTTTCAATTTTAATCTATGTAATTTCTTTTTCCGTTGTAATTTTCAAGCATTGTAATCAAGTTTATTAATGAAATTCAGTTTTTAAATCTCTATAATAAATTTTGTTTACTCTCATAAGGTTTCATTTATCCTCTAAAATGACAAGCTAAAGTCATAAGCTCTCAATAAGCTAGTTAGCCCTTTAAGTCTATAAGTTTAAGCTCAAATCTGCTTTAATCATACTTTAACTTTGAAAATCAGTTTAAATCCTATTTACCTTTGCTTAAGAAATGGAAAGCTTAAGGAAGGGGAGCTTAAAATGGATGAGCTCCCAAGGACTATTACCCTAGCTTATTTATAAGAATGGGCGCTTGTTAGCAATGCTCCTTAAGAGCCAGGTTTATGCCTTTGAAAGCTAAGGCACAAGTAAGTTTCATTTACTTTTCCTACTTTCATTTATTGTTCACAATTAGCTTAATTGATGATTAATAGTTGTTGATTGACTTATTTGCTTGTTCTAATCTACTTTTTTTAAGTTTAGATGTTTCATTGTGCTTATTATATGTTTCTTATTTTCTGTTTTTAGTTTAAATATTTAGATTTTCTATAGTTTCAATTTCTGTCATTAAAAATCTTTAAAAAAAACTAAATTAGTAGGAAAGTAGGGTTAAATCTTAGAGTATTGGTATGCAAGTTGTACTTGGTTATGTTTTATAAGTTAGTTAAGCTGTGTTTTCATTCTGGTAATCAAGTTAGGTAGGTCGTCTTTCTGTTTCTAAGCTTGTATTTGAATAGAGCGTCTTATTTATTAGGGTGTGTTTGGCATAGGCTGGTTTGACCTGCAAAAGTCAAATTAGGGTGGTGGGTGCTATTGGTTGAGGCTTCTGTTTGTGTGGTTATCAGGTAAATTTAGGGTGTAGTGGTGTTGAAAAGGGAGCGGAGTATGGATGGGGGGTGGGTGTGATGGGGTCGGAGGAGGGCTGGGTGGGATTTTGTTTTAGTTGGGGTTTTGGTGGCCTGTTTAGAGGGGGGTGCAGAGTTTCAAACTCAGGCGTTGATGTTCGGTTCCCTTAACCACCCCCCTCCACAACAATTTTTTTTCCCCAAGAGGTAAGTAGTTTCTCTGAGTTATTCTTTCAGGCATTTCATTGTCGTTTATCTTCTTTCACTTTTTCATTAGATTAGATTTGCCCATCCTTGCTCACATCCCCCACCCCCCTGCAACTCCCCCCACGCAGGTCAATTCCATCCCCCCTACCCCAGCACCAACGCCACAGGCAGATTCCCTCGTCCATTCCCATTTTATCGCCACCACCCCCAGCCCAGGGCCATTTTTTGACATCACATCCTTTTAGAATTCTTCCTTTCCCCCCCCCCCGCCCCCTTTACCCCACTTATAACCACCACTTGGATCACCACAGCACTCTAAAGGCTTGGATTTTGCTTTGCTCTCTTGTTTTTAACACTTTATTGAGTGTTCTCCTCAATACTCGTTTATCTGTGTATTTGTGTTTAGTGCAGAGGTCTTCCACCTTAGTAGCCTGTATTTATTTATAGATCATTTTGCAAAGTGGCATCAGCAGTAGTTAGTAACATCAGTTACTTCTGCTGAAACTTTTGGTTTTATTTTTAGGTAAGTATTTCTAGGTTTTAGGAACTTAAAAGTACATTTTGCTTTAGTTTAGTAGAGCTTAGTATAGATTAAGTCTTAAATATCATTTTTTAGCTTATCTTACTAGCTTATTTAGCTGTCAAATTTCAACTAAGAAAACTAAAATACCAAAAACAGTAAGTAGTAAGTTAGTTTCTTAAAATTTTGAATTCTAGCTTATGGACGTTGAATTTATAGCGCTTAAATAGATAGTGATTAAGTAGATTTATTAATTTTCAAAAGCTTATAGTTTGAAATTGCTTTTTGAGCTTTTAAGCTTAATTTGATTCTAAGGATTTCAGCTTATTTTCTGACTTAGCATCTTTGCCACTTAAATTCAGATAAGCTCTAGTATCATTAAGCTAGTTCTCTTTTCAATTATAGTTATAAATTTCTTAAAGCTGTCCAAAAATCTTTTTTACTCTTTGATTTGAGTTTAAAATGAGTTGTTTAATAAGCTTGGTTAAATTAAAAAACTATAGGCAAAAGTCTAGTTTCTGTAAACAGCTTATAAATAAGTTCTTTTTGAGCTTATTATTGGTTTTTAGTCCAAAGTGCTTTTGTTAAGTTTGTTCACACCATCCTCTTCTACAACTTTGCTTTTGAAAGTTTTTGATTTTAAGCATTTTTTGTTCTCAAAATTATTTTTTACAGGGCTTATTTAATTATTTGAAGTCGGGTTTTAAATGATTTAGTTTTTAATTGATTCTCAGTTAGTCCTTCATCAGTTAGTATCTTTGCTCCGTTAGTCCCTCTAGTATTTGCATAGTTAGTCCTTAGTTAAGTCTTTTGTTAAGTTTTAGTTAAATTTACTATTTTTATTAGTAATTAGGGTTTAGCTTTCAATTAGTTTAATTAAGGTTTAAATAAAAAGTAAAAATTAGGGCTTTTATTTTTATTAAATTTCTGCATATTTTCTTTATTTAGTATAATTTTTATAAAATTTTTAGGATTCTATTTTTAATAATTTTATTATTTTTATAGTTTTTAATTTTAGAAAAATCATATCTTTTAATCTAAAAAGCCAAAAATAGTAATTTCTTTTTCTAAAATCTTCTTTTTACTTATTTTACTTAGGAAAAATATAATTTCAATTATTTTTTTTTTTTTTAGGATTTAATTAACATTAAATAGTTTTTAATTAATAAAAAATTCAAAAATAATCTAAAAAATATTTTTAATTTTCTTAAAATTTTCTTTTATCCTAATTTAGGTGTAGAAAATTAGTTTGCAATCTTAGGGTTTAATTTTAGTCTATTTGCTTAATTGTCGTGTTTTATTTGTTCCCTGTATTTGTTTAAATGTTTAATTGCCTTTAATTGTTCAATTTTAATTGTTGCTTTTTATTTAGTAATCATAGCTTATCAAATCATCTATTTTCTTATTCAAATCATAATACAGACTTAAACAAGGATTCAATTTCACTAGTTGTTGGGGAAACGACCCGGGTGATCATATTTGCCCGGTTTAATATACGTATTATATATTATATTATATATATTTTTGAGAGTGAATTTTCCTTAGGGAATTTTCTTAATTTCTCTTATGGAATATTATTTTATAGTGTATATAAAACTGCTATCAAGAAACAAAGCAAAGAAACCAACAAAAAGAAGCCCCGAGGTTGTTATTCTAGGCGTACGAAGCTAAAAAGCCGCATTCGAACCGTTTTCAAAACCACAAACTCGAATTCAGGTTCTATAAGCTATTTATCTGTTTTTAAACTCTTATAAGGTTCTCATGATTATGTTTATACACTTGTTAAAAGATTAGAGCTTAAAACCCACTCGCTTTTAAATTCTAAACCAAACGTGCCCTAATGAAACCCTAATAACTTGTTTTCTTGAAATCCATAAGCTAATCCCATAAGCTATTACTATAAGCTATTTCTATAAGCTTATTAGTCATTTCTATAAACATTTTATCAAGCTTTAAAAAGCTTAAACCCGTTGGATTAATTTTTGAAACCAAACGAACCCGTTTTATGATTCTAAACTCGAAAACCATTTCTATAAGCCATAAGCTTGTAAAAGCTATTTTTCCTAACTTATTTTAGCTTATTCTAATAAGCTATAACCTGAAAATAGCTTTCTATATTGAAAAACACCTTATTATGAATTTTGGACTTATTTTGTAAATATTTTCATGCAAAAGGGTATATATTGTAACTTTTTGAAATTATTAACTACAAGGGCTGTTTTTGTAATTATATGAAACTTATAACTTCAAGGGTATGTTTTGCCAAGTTCTAAAGTCAAGGGATTATTTAATATATACTTTATATATTAAAAGGACTAGTTTTGTAATTACTTATAAACCAAGGGTATATATTGCCAATTTGATATTCTTGAAAATATAAAATAATATATTTTTATATAAATTATAAAAATATAGATAAACATTATCAAACCCGATTTTATTAAACCTCAACGCATTTATCGTTACTAATTAACGATCGACGTATTATAAATTAAAATACGTTTTATATTAAACATAATTTATCATCGACTAGCCTTTGAAGAAACATTAAAATCTTATCGTCTCACGTTACTAGGAAAATTCATGTGAGGGGTTCCATTTGGGTATTTGTTCTGACAAGTTTGCTGGGTTTACAATTTAAAGTGCCATGACTCCTCAAACAATACTGCGTGGCCTCTGGATTATGATTTGCATTCCCGAACTGGATGCATTACTTCCATAATTAATCAATAAAACTTTCTCAAAGTTATTGAGTACATCAAAACTTAGGACTTGACCTATTACCTCAGGTTATGTGTTGCGTGTTGAAGCCGTTTTACTTTCAAACTGATATACTGAACTTTCCTACCGGATAGATAACATCGTACTACCATACGTAAACTTTCCCGTACTTTTGCCATCAATCAGATTTCCCTGTACTGTCAAGGTGAGTTCATAGCCTCACTTTTAAATCTCTTTAATATTTCATAAACCCATAAGGGGGATGCATGCTACAAACTATGAATACAAGTGTTTTCCAAACTGTACGCTATCCTGATATATTATTGCTTGTAATCTAACTCCCTTTATGCCAAAAGACCCCTATTATCATGGACCATTAATCACTTGTGAGTGAACGCAAATATTGTGGATAGATCTATCGGGATTGACGAATCCCATTTGTGTTAGTCGGATAGCTAACCAAATGCACTATATTTGAATCTCATAGGTATATGGCAATTACCTACACCGGGGGCCATTATCTTTATACATATATTTTATATAATATATATTATTAATATATATATTTATTGCATGCATCCCCTCTGCATATCTATCATTCACATGACTATCTTCTATATCATTTTTCCTACTGACAAACACACTTTGTAAAACTTCATTTTCATAACTTAAAACACCTTTATTCATTTGATCACCATACCCAAGCCCAGCCTTATCCCGAGCACTCGTCTGACTATTTAGCAAAATATTAAGATTTTTAGAAGAGTTGTGCCATTTTTCTACTTTAGCTTTTAATTCTTCTTTTTCTTTTTCTTTTTCAGCTTCTGCTAATGCCAACAGTTTTTTATGGTATGTAAGGACATCAGTTTTATCATCTAAGTTAATTTACATAAACCTTATCTTTTTCTCATACCAAAGTTGACTTTGTTGATGAGCAACTAATTGTGCTTCAACTTTCTTTAAAACTTGAGTATATGCTAGACCAAAAGCATATTCTATACTGGCATCTCCAAGTTTTTCCCTTTGTTCATTATATAATTTTTTAAGTTTAGCATAAGACTCTTTACATTCTTTTGAACAAGAAGTTACCTCTGTGTCTGAGCCTGAACTGCTGTAAGCCATCAAAGCATAGTTCTCTTGTTCATCTTTTGAGTGACTGGTCCAATCAACACCTTCTCTATCAAGAGTCACCAAAGCTTTATAGTCCTCCTATTTACCAGATCTCCTCCTATTGTCTTTATCCTTATTCCCAGTGTTCCAAGCATCTCTCCTCCTACTATTTTGATTCCCCTTGGATCTGCACTCTAGCAAAATGCCCTGTCTTGTGACAACTATAGCACTCGACTTTGGTTTTGTCAAAATCAACCGGTTCCTTGGCATCAAATTGTAGCTTTCTACCTGTCTTTTTGTAGAACTTTTTCATTCTCATGAAAATCATGGCCACCTGCCATTTCAAGTCCATTTATTCTAAATCAAACTCATCAAGCTGTTCCAGATCCTCATGATCCAATTGTGGACAACTGGATTAATTTGCAAGTAAGGAGTATGATGAAGGATGTTCATATTGTGAGTTATGACCAGAAGAATTAGAAACACCATAAGCAGTACTAACATCATTAGTACTGCTAGTGTTCTCTGAAACAAATGCCACATTCTGCGTGCTAGAGGATGATGCAGTAGAGCCTTTAACATCAGACTCAAAGACTCTAAGATTATTATACAGATCATCAAAACTGAGACTGTCCACTCCTGGCTTGGTCCTTATGATTAAGGAAACTTGAGACCAGGCAGAAGGTAGAGACCTAAGGAACTTCTTATTTGCATCTTCAGTGGAGACGCCTGCACCATGAATCTCTAGTTGACTCAGAAGACTCTGAAACCTGTCATAGCCTTTATGTAGCCCTTCTGAATTTGATACAGAGAAACCTTCAAACTGTTGTTTTAAAATATACTTCTGCATCTTCTTTGATTCATCATTTCCACCAAATCTAGATTTGATAGCTTCCCACATCTGTTTAGCATCAGTCATTTTATGAAATTTAACAAGATGATCTTCTGGTAAAGCCATAAGCAATGTGGTCCTTGCTTTTCTTTCTCTTTCTCTGGCTAAAATTTCTTTTGTAGTCTTGGGAGGCAGAACCTTTATTAAACCATTTGTATCAGTTGAGACACTCACGGGACCATTTCCCCTTTGAATAACTTCCCAGATAGGATAGTCTGTATGGGCCAAATAATGTTCCATTTTCATGGACCATATGTCATATTCTCCCTTATTAAGAATAGGAAGTTTCATGGTTGAAACAGTGTGAGGGGTTTGTTGTGTTGGTGTTTGTGATGGTGGTGGTGGTGGTGGTGGAATATCATCCTCTGATCCAGCCATTGAATAGATTTATAAGATAGAGGTTTATAACTGGTTTTAGTTCTTCTTACTCAGAGTTTCTCTACAGGCTCTGATACCACTTGTAGATCCCTTTGAATATAGATCTTTCTACCTTGTTAAGGGTTGTAGCTAATATGGATAGATCCACACAAACTACAGAAGAAACAATGACTATAAACACTATAAGTTATGCTGAAACTAACTTATAATGCTAAGAAGAACAACGAATATTTATAACTAAACTTTTGTATTAATCTGCTAAAATGATTACAGATTACTAACTATGAGATATGAGATTGTATATGAGATGTATATGTCTTCTCTAATGCCGTAGGGTTCCTTTTATAGACCAAGGATAAACCCTAACAGACTTACAAAACGCGTAAAAGATAATGCATATCTTTTCCTATAATATCTCATGCATATCTCTTAAACGGTACTAACTATTTTATACTATCAGTACTAACTAACTGATCAGTACTAACTATTTTGTACTGTCAGTACTAATTACAACTATCGGTACTAACTAATATAACTAACGGTACTAAGTCAGGAATGCATAATTCCCAACAATCCTCCCCTAAACATGATTGTTGAACTTGTTTAACTTCATGTTTCTTCAGTTTATTCTTCTTAAGCTCTTGGAGGATGTATCCAAACACTTTGTCAAATCTTGATCTTGATCTTTAATAATTTTTTATATCTTCAGCTATCCATCTTCATCAGCAACTTGTCTTTTCAGCAACACAGCAACATCCAACTCAGTTGGCTTTATAGTTTTTGGCAAACTACCAGCCATTAACGGATTTGGTATTCCTTTACCAGTAGCCGTTTGCTCTGGGATAGCCAATTCTTCATTGTAAACAACAAGGTGAATTGATTACCTTGTAGTTTTGAGTAAACTACCAACTATCAACGGATTTGACTTGTCTTTACCAAAAGCCGTTTGCTTTTGGACTAGTCAATGCTTCATTGCCATAACATGGTGCATTGATAACCATATAGTTTTTAGCAAACTATCAGCTATCAACAGATTTGATTAGTCTTTACCAGGAACTGTTTGATCCTGGACTAGCCAACTCTTAACCATGAAGCAAGGTGAGTTGAAAACCCTACAATTTTTGGTAAATTGTCAACCATAAACGGATTTGAGAAGTCTTTACCACAAGCCGTTTGCTTATGGACTAGCCAGTTCTTATGCCTGTTAAGCATGGTGAACTGATGACCATTTGTTGTGTGGTCTTAGAACCAACACTCAAAGATCCTTCTCATCTCCATCAGAGTCTTCAGGTTCTAACTCTGCAATCTGCTTCTTGACAAATCTAATCAGTTCCAAAGCCATAGTACTGTCTTCTTCAGTTTCTAACTTCAACTTAAGCAATTGTGACA
>BQNB010206308.1:0-10556 GCA_026074375.1 Tanacetum coccineum | reverse complement strand
AAGAAAGATCCACATGGGATACTCTTAGGTCTGCTAAAGGCCTCCTAGCTTGACATCACTGAGCATTAGCTTCACCTGAAAGTGATACTCGAAAATATCAACATAAAGTTGGTGAGCTCGTAGGTTTAGAGTATAAACCCAGTTGCTATGTCAGAATTTAAATGGACAATAACGCAGTATAATAGCGGAGTGCAAGCATTATAAATAGCATTCCAATAGCAATCATAGCAGCCATATCATAACACATGGAATCAAGATAACAATCTAATAGTGGCCCAAGCGCTTATAGTCCCCCGAACCTATCGCCTACCAGCTGGAGCTACATAGTCGGCTAAGTAGTTGAAAGTAGTAATCCCCATAGCATGCATGCACATATACAACAGCATTCACATACACAATTATAGGCACATAGCATTGTCCAAAAGCGTAAGAGTAGTTTGGCACAGAAGTAAAACAGTTTGAAAAGATTTGAGTGTCATTTTCCCCCCAAGGAAAATAGTTTAAAAGTGGCTACGAGAACTCACCTTAAACAAGGATGAATAGTAGTTGACAAAAGATGATCAAGTAACAACGTGCAACTGTGCCCAATCACGACCTAGCAATTTATGTCCGACTTAGAAATATATTAGTAACATGTATTTAAGTTGATGCATATGAGTTTTAAAAGCGTTTTGTATCACTGTCCTTTTTAGTATTATTGGTTCTGTGGTGGTTGACAAGTTTGACTCAAAGAAGTTATATCAATGTATATACATATTAGATATTACAGTCTTATACTACTTAAAGAAATTAAGCAAGCAAAACAAATAAGAAGTAAATATACAAACAATAAGCAATTAAAATATGTTCGACAATTTACTCGGTAAGCCCCAAGTTAATAAGATTAAGTGTTTAAATTATGAGTATTAATACGTTTTAAATACACGAAATAAATAGTAGGAGTTTTATAATTTATAAAATTATGAAATATATTTTTCGTCTTTTAGGCAATTATTAAAATAATAATATTTTATTATTTCGTCTTTTTGTTAGATTTTAAAGAAAGTAAGTTGTTGTAGAAATATTTCTAAGTATAATATTTTTATAAAATTTCAGCATGACCCGTTTGTTTATAAACGATTTCCAAGGTCTTAAACCTTATTTCACAACATTTTTCCTCAAATAATAAATTTCCGGCAAAATGCCAAAACCTACGCTTACGCTATGTTTTATCAAAACACATTTTTCAAACTACCATTTTAACTATCCTAAACTTATATACGTATAAATCGATCAAAAATTCGTTTTAAACGTTTAAGTTTACTAGTTTTTCACTGACTGGGCCATAAGGCCCAATGTTAGTCCAAAATCTTTAGCCTTAGTTTTTAGTCCATAATAGGCCCAATATCGAATTTACGAGTTAGCCCAATAGTGAAAAGTCCAATAATATCAATAAGCTAAAAATGCCAAAGTCAAATAAGCAAAAGTAGTAAGTCAACAAAATAAGCCGTGTAGCCAAATAAGCCATAAGCCGCGAGCTTAATGGGCTCATTTTGGGCTATCTGGCCCAATGACCACAACTAACTATCCAACCTCTTAAACTGACACTTTTCGACTAAAATAAGCACTATCAATAAGTTGAAAAATAAGTCGAAGGAAGGATCCCATAAATAAGCCTAAGCTTATTGGGCCTTAGTTGGGCCATTGGCATGTATAAGCCCAAACACACTTCCCAAAAATACAATAAGCCCAAAATAAATCCAATAAGTTATAAAAGAAGCGAATAAGCATTTTTAGTATCAAAATAAGCTAGATTGTAAGCCACGAAAATAAGTCGAGACCACAAGAGGTACAAATAAGCCACGACTTATTTGCCCTTTTTGGGCCGAACCATTATAAGCCTAAATAAGCTATAACGGGCTTAAAAATTAGCTGTTAAGCTACAAAGCCTTTTTAGTCTTCAAAAATAAGCCACAAAATAAGCTATAAAAATAGAACGAAAGTTTTAAAGGACCAAGACTTTGTTTTCTTTGTTCCCTTTTTACACCGAAACCACATAAGCCATAATAAGCATTCGAAAGCTTATCAATAAGCCGAATAAGCTATAAGCTTTTATTAACAGAAATATTATTTCACCACCACAACCAAAACATTACAATGACACTTTCCTTGTTTTCCCTTTTTATTTCTTTCGAACTAAACGAACCCCTTATTATCATTTTATAACTTTTTAGCTTTTTCGTTAAAAAGAAGAAGTGTACAACTAATGTTTATGCATCATTAGACTACCAAAAGTACAAAGATGATTAAGAATTAGTGACTTACAAAGTAGGATTTTAGAAGGAGATTAAAGCTAACCAAACAACCCAAACGTTGTTTATTTACCTAAACGATCACCAGGATCAAACACGAATGTATCTAAGCTTCCACATTCTTGAAATAAGATGAAAAATGTATGGTTTATGTATGTGTGTGTGTGTGTGTTCATCCAAGTAAGAGAGGAGGAGAGGATTTTTCTTGATGTGTTTTGGTGTTGTGTGTGTGTTTTTGAAAATGAAGGGAATATATACCAAATTATACAAGACACAATAGCTAAAAATGAGGAATTATGTCTTATATAGGGCGCGGTCATAAGGATACTAGGAGGGGATCCTAGTTGATTTTTTTGTCTTTTGTCGAGATGTGTAACGTGCTTAGTTCGTAAATAATGAAATCCCAAAAAGTTTAAGTTTTTAGTAGTGTTTTATATAAGTTTAGAAATCTTAAAATTATCAAAAGACATATATTTACAGTTAAAATGTTTTAATTTAGTATATCAAAAATTAGCCGTGCTGAGACGTGTTGTTTGACGTTTTAAGCTGTTTGCGGGGTAGATCTCCCGGTAAGTGATCAAATATAGATGTAAACATTCAAAAAGAAATAATTCTAGAAATAAATGAACCATTAACTAAATAAATTATAGATTGACTACCGTTAACACGGTAACTAAAATGATGACAATCATAAGTTCTGGAGCTACTAATATTACCGGCCCACTCATATAACTTTATACCAATACCAATGTTCCAGAAAAGATGACAAAGACCATACGTACACATCCGTAACGGCGAAATAGACACATATGACAGAGGGGGGGCATCAACCCTAACTTGAACAGCTAAAGCAAAAATTTATCTTGGGAATCAAAGAATGGATACCCGGAAAATCCCTTCAGATCTAGATGCGAACCTACAATTTTAAGTGGGTTGATTTTAATGCCAGCTAAAATGTCAATCGGTTAGATTTTATGCTACTAAGCGTATGCATTTTTTATGTTTTTGGAAAAGCAATATATAAATTTTAAAATTTTTTAAATCTTCCAGAAAATATTAGTTGAAAATTTGAAATTTTTTGCAAGGCAAACATGGAGGGACATGATTAACTTTTTCTATTTGTTACCCCTCCACACTTAAGTTGAACATTGCCCTCAATGTGAGAACTGAAAAAAAGAATAAAGGGGAAATTAAGTAAATACTGTAACTTCCCGGGGCATAGAGAGATATAGCTACGTTGGAGCTATCCTTGAGTGATTCCATTACGTTCTTTTTTTTTTCGAGAGGACGAGAGGCTATCTCCACACATAAGTTATGCAGGCATAGCGTAAAATTGAAATCTATCCCGGGCCATAAGTGCTAGGCAGAAATATGACGGATATGATGCGAAACGAAAAGCCAAGCATGTTGTAATCTACCACATGTCATATAATAACTCTTAATTAAAGAAGTCCTACCAAGTGTAAAATTCCAACCACCAATCCAAGCTCCACCTGATTTATTTAATCTGCAAAATAGACACAACTATAAAAATCGTAAAATACTAAAGCGTACTTTCGTAGGCACCACGGTTTCATTTAGCGCATGCAACAAGCCTTTAAACCCTCGGTGTCCCGAGTGGACGAGTTATAGTCTCGTGAGGGTTTCCAGCGAACACACCCACAAAGTTCAAATATTCTTTTTTAGGATGCAGAAAACAAGTGAGAAATATACTGGCCCAGATGCACATCAAACTTATCAAAATGCAATTTTTTATTGTTATATATATAATATGTCAAATATATATATATATATATATATATTAGTTTTTTTATAGGTAATAAATTAATTACTATTACAACTATATTATTATTACTATACTTAACTACGATCAAGATACCTTAAATAATACGGTTTACGTGGAGAATGATCCACAATTAAACGTTTTAGGGTATGGTATTTTTGTGTATGTACTCACAGAAAGGAATATTCTTCTGATTTTGACCACGTGATCGTTTACCTTTCGATGTTTTAAATAGGGCGGTTCATTTTATTGATTTTATTTGTTTCACGACAATAAAAGGTGGAGGATCTTTTTGAATTTTCAGATTATCAACGACCTTTCCACTCCCGGGTGAATACGAAATCACATGCACGGTGTGAGCTTGAGGAGGAGTAGGTCAGTACTATGGTTATTGTACTAAAGATGGGTAAGAGACGTCTCCCACTCAACATTTTATCTTTTCCCATCAATTTTTAATTTTAATTTTGGAAATTCCTTCAATTTTCTTTATTTTTAAAATCATAATCGAATAACTGGTGTGTTCTTGAAAACATACTTTGTAAACTCTTATGATCATCAAGAAATTCTTCCCTTAATTTTTCAAAATCTGTTTTAGATTGAGTGTTCTTGTTATGATAGTTAAAACACTTGTTAGGAAAAACACCAGTGGTTATTAACAATCGTCCTCCGAGCAAAAAAATTTTCAAAGATTAGTTTTTCTCATGCTATAGACGCATCTTTTGAAATCTTCGAGATCATTTCTCACATCATTGTTTAATTCTGTAAGTGATTTCTCATAATCATTATGATTATGAAGGTATTGGGGAGAATACGAATCCTGAGAATTTCGGTTTTGATAACCTTCAGATCGGATGTAATTTGCTTCATGACGTTCACACATCGGCGTGTCATCGTTCATGTTGTTTTTAGAAGCGTTTCCATTTCTAAGCTCATTATATTTCTCACGCATATCTTGCAATTCTTCATTTAAACTGATAATTTGAGAATCCATAGCCTTCAATTTTTCCATAAATCGAGAATTATCAGTATTACTATCACTTCCATCGGCGAAAGCAAACATATTTTTGATGAAGTTTCAAAATTTTTTTTTATTTAGATTTAATGGCCAATCAAGTTCAAAAAGTCCTTTGTCCATCAAGAAATTGAAAAAGGCTTGCTTAGGAATTTGTGAGAGGAAGATGCCTCCTGCAGTACATCCAGGAATGCTTTGAGTGGGTTCGTCTAGATCGTTGATAGTAATATTTGAATAAAAGCACTTTTGGTCCAGTCCGATGGCCCATTGACATTTTGACGCATGCCTCTTGATTCGTAACCAAGTGTCCGGGTTTAGACTTCACATACGAGTAGGAGAGAACTTTCTGATTTCAAGAAAAACGGTATAAATCACGAAGGGGAAAAAATTTGTTTATAAAAAAACCTTATCCTTGTTCCCACGATGTTTATAGACTCTTCATAAAGTGACGTTCAACTAGGTTTTAGCTTTTATCGTAAAGAATAGGGAAATAATCAAAAGCTTGACAGCCTTCACTTTGAGTTTATCGTCCCACATTAAACGTGTCTCAGATTGCGATGAATTCGACGGATGAAGTGCTGCTGATCTTGCGCCCGCAAATAACCTCGAATTTTTTTTCAAAATCATTTTTCAAGTGGTTACATTGATAAAAGTTGTCATCAACAACGTGTTGAATACTGTGCAGAATTAAGAGTCTGTGCTACAGTACTTAGCACTTTCCCACATAGTCTGTGATCATCAAGATGTAGAAATTATTTGTTTGTGTTCAACATCCTTTTTAGGTATCTTTAAAAGCACAACGTCATTAATTATAGATGTTCGGTGGAAAAATTGTTGTGAATCGATCTGAATGACTTTTTCTGGGAAGTTTTAGTCTTTATAAGTCCTTATTTTTTTTTTAAACTTTTATTAAATCTATATATTAGACTTACTAGTTGTTTTCTAAAAGATATTGGATTTATACATACGTTAAGCATTTTGCAAAAAGACAATTTAAATAATAAATAATTAAGTGCCCTAAGAGATATATTCAAAATAAAGGAAATAATTTTCATATTTTTTATAGATTATATAATATATATATAGATAATTTTAATTTAATTATATATAAGCAAATAATGATAAAAATATAAATAAGGTATTTTAATTTTTGGATCGGTACGACGTACTTTATGAAAAGTGCGCCGACTTTTCTGGAAAAAATTAATGTTTTTATATTTCCGGAGGTTCCCACATCAGATACACTAAAAATAAAAAAACTCAATCATATAAACAGATCACAAAACAAATTTTCCAACAGATTCAAAAGCCCCTAAGACAAGCCACAATGTAGGTTTTGGTTATTTTGGTTTTTGAAATTAAAATAAACTAAATGTATAAAAATATGGCAGCAATTGCGGCGTACTATGGTTAAGTAACGTCGTAACTTCCTATGTTTCATTACAACCGGCGCACAACCCGGATGTGCTGGCGTACATCCTAGAGAAAAATGTATTTTTTGGTTTCCGTTGCCCGAGAAACGGTAACGACTAGAATGAAAAATATTGAGAAACAAAAAATCACCATAAATAAGCAACAAACTAATAACAACTCCACAATTCCCCGGCACGGCGCCAAAACCTTGGATGTGTGTATTTTCCAGCTTTAAATTTATAATACTAGAAAAATCGATTATACAAAAAACAAAACACACGAAGTATACCCGATCTTGTATAGTATAGCTTTTAGGTACGTCCAGGTCATTCCACGGTGAATTGAAGGTTATCACATTTTGTAATTAAGGTGCTAGATGAATAAAAAGATTTTGTCCACGGATCAAATAAAACCAAGACGTTCATAAGATAGAAATATTTGCAAAGAAGCAATGAAGAGATGAATTTAAAAAAACAACAAGGTAATTAAAGGGGGGGGGTATGTCTATGTTTAGCAATGAACACTTAGATATGATGTTTGGAATATTGTTGTATAATTTAAAGAAATAAGTTATCACAAGTCAAAAATCCTTTATCGGCCATTAAATATAACATAGTAATTTATATCGATTAATAACAACAAAATCCTTTCGCCTTATAAGATAAATATAACCAATATATTAAGTGGAATGATAAACATAAGTTAATAAATTATCACATATCGCCTTAACTTAAAATTCATGTTTTAAACCATTTCAATAAACACATATCCAAACGCATCATATTATAGATCACAATATGCCCAAACAAACACACGATACTACTCCAAGTCAGAGTAACAAAAACACATAAACATTCATCAATGATTCAACAAAAGATTATATTCAAAAGAGTAACAAGATTCATCCAATTCCAAGAGCAAAGTTATTGTGATTTCACAAGAATTTACCCAAATAATACTATATTAAATTCAAATCAGAATCCAGAAACTATGAACAAATCTGTCATAAATCGTCTTATAGTATTTCGAAATAACACAACCAACTATGCACTTTGATGTAATCCAATGCCTAAGAACAATGAAAACATCAACCGAAGACTATCAACTACATCAAGAACTTTGAAATCAAAAAGTGATGATTGATTTGTTTTAACGAAGTGTTTGGATCAAAGGTCACAGGCCTTTATCGACCAAGAAAACACCCCTTCTAAAGATACTAACAAATGGGGAATTTGTATGTGAGAGTATGTAAGTGAGTGTAAAATGGGGAGCCAAGGCCACCTTTTATAGGCTAAATTCAGGCAGAAAGTGCGCGCGCTTAGGAATAAGTTGCGACGCACTTGTGAGTTAATGCAGGAAACCATTATAATTCCTTCGAGTGCGGCGTTTTAAGGAGTTAAATGGCAGTGCAATAAATAGACTTTAATTCTTCAAAGACATTGTGGGGGGGGTGGTGAGGGGGGGGGGGGGGGGGGAGAAATGCGGCGGTATTTGGCTTCAGAGGGAAAGAGCGGGGGCACAATGTTATAAGTGCGGCGGACTTCATGAAACTTTATCTAGAAATTCTTTTCTTTTACTTGTATCGCCTCCCAAGAGTTAAATACTTGAGCTTAGAGACAGAATTGACTTCAAGTGAACCTATAAGCAATTCAAGCTAAGTAAGTATCAAAAGTTTCACGTGATGAAATGATCAATAAATGCAAATAATATACCGAAAACATATATAATTAAGCGATAACAATCAAATAAGCAAATTCGAAGTCAACGTAAATCAGGTATGTTATCAAAAAAGCCATAAGCCAGCGAGCTTAATGGGGCCTAATTTTGGACCTATCCGGCCCAATACCCAAACAAGCTATCCAACTACATAAACCGACCCTTACGAATAAACTAAATCTAATCAAGTAAGCTAAAAAGTAAGCCGAACGAAGGGTCCCAAAAATAAGCCGGAGCTTGTTGGGCCTTAGTTGGGCCGTTGGCATGTATAAGCCCAAACAACACTTCCCAAAGTACAAAAAGCCCAAAATAAGTCCGATAAGTTATAAAAACCCAAATAGAGCACTTAAGTATAGAATACATCTAAACTAAAAGCCACAAAAAGGGAGCCGACGCTCACGTGCCCAAGGCCTAACTACATGTTGGGCTTGCTATGACGGGCCGTGACCTCCAAGTCCAATAATAAGCTATAACGAGCTTATTAATAAGTCTTTAAGCTACAAAGTACTTTTTGTTATCAAAATAAGCTATAAAAATAGGACGAAAGTTGTAAATGACCAAAACCACTTTTCTTTTGTTCTCTTTTGTTGCCGATGCCAAATAAGCCCAAAATAAGCTTACCAATGCTTATTAATAATCCAAATAAGCTATAAACTCTATTACAAAAATATGTTATTTTACACATAACTACAACCGATAAAATAACATTTTCCTTGTTTTCCTTTTCCTTTTCATTCGAACCAAACACACCCTTAAAGTTATTTTATAAATTTTTCGCTTTTGATTTTACAAAACTAAGTGTACAACTAGTGTTTATGCATCACTAGAATACCAAAAGTACAAAGATTATGAAAGATTAGTGACTTACAAAGTAGGGTATTAAGTGAAGATTTGAGCTTAACCAAACAACCAAAACGTTGTTTTTATACCCACACAATCAATAAAATCAAACCCGATTATGTTTAAGCTTCAGATTCTTGATCAAATGAAAAATGTCTGCTTTTCTGTATGTGTTGTTGTGAGTATTCTGCATAGAGATAAACGGAGGCGGAAGAGAGAAACATATTCTTTGTGTTTAGGTGTTGTGTGTGTGTTAATTGGAAATTAAAATGAGGAGTAGGACAAAAGATACATGCAAGAACAAACATCCTAAAAAAGGTGTCATATTTGTGCTCCCCATTGGGGGGTCGGTTGAACCTATTGTTTGCCATTTTAAGCTGTTTGCGGGATAAATCTCCCGGTAAGTTATCAAATATAGATGTAAACATCCAAAAAGAGAGAATTCAAGAAATAAATGAACTATTGATTGAATAAACTATAAATTGACTACCGTTAGCACGATAACTGTTCTGACAAAAACAACAAAAGTCAATAAAAAAATGAACTAAATAAAATATCATAAGTCTAGAAAATTGGCAAAGGTTACAGTCTACCCCCCCTTAAAAAGAATTTCATCCTGAAATTCAACTAGTTCTAGAGCTAAATAGATGTAGCTACTTGATTTTCATTCGATCCTCACATTCCCAAGTAAATTCAGGACCTCGTTTCGAATTCCATCGAACCTTGACGATAAAAATTCTTCTCCGTTTCAACTTCTTGATTTCACGCTCTAGGATCTCTATAGGCTGTTCTACGAAGCTCAACTTAGCCTCAACTTGGATTTTCTTTAAAGGTACATGTAGGGTTGGGTCATCCAAGCATTTCTTAAGGTTCGACACGTGAAACGTGTTGTGAACGCTACTTAGCTCTTGAGGTAATCATAATCGATAGGCTACTGGACCGATCCTTTCTGTAATCTCAAAGGGTCCAACAAACCTAGGTGCTAACTTGCCTTTCTTTCCAAAGCGTACCATACCTTTCCAAGGTGATACTTTAGCAGGACATGATCACCCGGGCTGAATTCCAAAGGTTTCCTTTGTTTATCGGCATAATTCTTCTAACGATCGTGTGTAGCTTTGAGCCGATCCTTGATTTGGGAGATCTTCTCAGTAGTTTCTTGCATGATCTCAGGTCCAATCAATTATCCTTCTCTGACTTCTACCCATAGGATAGGTGAACGATACTTCCTCCCATAGAGTGCTTCGAACGGTGTACATCTTACACTAGAATGATAGTTGTTGTTGTAAGAGAATTCAACCAATGGAAGATGAACATCCTAACTTCCTCTGAAGTCGATGACGCGTGCTCTGAGCATGTCCTCCAAGGTGTGAATGGTGCGCTCGCTTTGACCATCAGTCCGTGGATGGTAATCCGTACTCATGTCCAGACGTGTTCCTAATGCATCTTGCATCGATTGCCAAAATTGTGATGTAAAGCGACTATCACGGTTGGATATTATCAA
>BQNB010206305.1:0-10556 GCA_026074375.1 Tanacetum coccineum | reverse complement strand
ATAATGTTAGCCGGTTCTATTGGTTTGCACTGGCCGGTTCCATCATAACAATGGAACCTGCGAAACCTCGCTACAATAGAATTTTAGCCTATAAATACCAAGTCATTTATCTTGTTTTAGGCATCTATTAACATAGTTTCTTACTCTCATATTCAGTTAACATCTGATCTTTGATCATGTCCCTTTTCATTTTAGTGTTTTGGTGAATTTCTTAATAGGAGAAGTTGTGCCGACCTTTGCATACAAGATCAAGCATCAGGGTTCACTTGTAGCAAGCATCTCTCATCACATGAAGATCTAACTACTGATCTCAAACCATCATTCACCATCATTGTCTATCAAGATATATGTCATATAGTGTTAGGAGCATTTGGATAAGTTTGGGAAAATATATTGTAGTGTTAGATAATATATTTGAGGATGGATCTACCTTTGTTAGATCTTGGTGTATTGCTTGGCACTTAGTAGAGGGAAAGCATTGTGGGGTTTTGTTCCTCCATATTGGGACACGGTATTTAGCTTAGTACCGTATAAAGGGTAAGCAAGGGTAGGATTGGTTCATCCATATAAGAACCCGGTGTTTAGCTTAGTACCGGATAAAGGGTAATCAACGTTGTGAGGCTTCTCCGCCACTTGAAAGAGTTTTGGTGTCTAGTGAATTCCAACTATCGAGTAGGTGACTCGAGGAGTGGAGTAGGGCAAGGTAGGAGACCTTGTATCCGAACCACTATAAATATCTATGTTACATATCATTTACCTTCACATACTTTGCATCACCTAATCATTTGTGTACTAACTCATAGATTTAACGAATATGTTAACAATTAACTTAGAATTTTTAAATCAAAATTTAGAAAGCAAAAAACTATTCAACCCCTCTTCTAGTTTTCCACAGTTGGTATCAGAGCAGGTTACCAAAGTTTTTTAAAATATATTGTATTTTAAAATCTTTAAAAACCGATCAAATGAACTTCGAAAACTACGAAAAACATTCTTTTAGATCTATTTGTGTTATCTATTTTGTTCCTTAAAAGGGTGATTGGAGGATCATCAAATTTGATCATGAATAATTTCGACGCTATCTCCAAATCATCATATCTCGAAAAGGTACATTATAACTTCCTCTTTTTATATTTTTTGTAACTAACTATTCTTGGGTATAAAAATGTTTAGTTTCTATTCAAAATTTCTAGACTAGGCCAAAATCCAGACTTGGTTCAATAAGCCGGTTTCATTGGTTCCATGGATGGATGGAACCAGCCAGGAATAGCCAATGGAACCGTGACATCTGATAAAATGGTTTCTTTTTTTTACTTGAACTATAAATAGCATATTGATTTAATCCATCTATAAAAAAAATTATATTTGTATTCTTTGGGCTTAAAATAAAATAAGTGGGCTAAACTTTAAAAAAATCAAAATTAAAAATCATATATGGTTCTCAAAAAAAATTATTATTGCAACCAATATCGGGTCACAATTGTCTCCCGTGGACCTAAATTACGAAGAGGTACACTTTTTTCCTTATCCTCTCTAAACCTAGATTAAATTTAATATGCTTTGTGCTATGTGTTTGTTCCGTATATTTGTTTATAATACTAAGGTCTAGCACATCTCGACATCTTCTTAATCTATCATTACTCATTCTTGTCACACTAATAAATATTCGACACTTAGGCATCCCTCTCTATCATCATCGCTCATGAAAAACTCTATAGTCATCATTGTCGGATTCTCCTAAGAAGATTTACCCTTTATCTTGGCTCTTTACATATTGTTAAGCAAAAAATGAAAGTCATGTAACACTTCTCTCTTGAGTTACTCATTCTCTTTTTCTTCATCTTGCTCGAAATCTAAAAAAAAATTATAATAAAAATATATATAAAACTAAATATCTTGTTAAATACTTTATCATCTCAAAAAGAATAATAAAAGTTATTTTGGCATATTTGTAAGTAAATAAGAGGAAAAATAATTTTTATAAAGTTTTTTCTATTCAACTCTCCCTGACTCCATTGAATGGCAATGCCCGTTCCCTTCTTTGATAGATACGGCAGAACTAGCAAACTGATAGACATAATCATCATCTTTCCACCTTCTCCTCACTGCTTTAAAATTTTACCCTAATAAAAATCACCATATATGAAACTCGAATCACAAACTCTAAAAAAAACAACGAATTAGAGATTAAATCAACACCATCAATCCATCCTAACTTCTCAAGGACTGTCAATTGTAAATTTCTTAAATCTATTTGTTTTTGTTTTCTCTTATAGGTTTCTCCTTGAACACAAAATCAAAACTTTGGGGCTTTATATTCAATTAAAGAAAAACAATGCTTAATTATGACCTCCTTAGACATAGATTCCATTCAATTAAACTTGTTTATCAAAAAATCTTAAAACCCTAACTTATTTTAAGAAAGGTCTTAAAAAATCACAAATGTTTTAGAACGTTTTTATATTTTCTGACATAATAAAATCAGAGAAATCAAATTAAGTAACGCATACAACTCATCTTTCATAAGTCATCCTAATTTTCTCACTATCGTTTGTTAGGTTTAACCATGTCTCATGAAGAATTAGAACACACTAAAATCTACATCCCTCAAATCTCAAGAGAAAAATACATTCCTAGGTATCTAAAACCTATCATTCGTGACTTGGAAACTAGGACCATTCATAAAGGACAAACAATCCCTCAAGGTTTCATTCAACATAGTAATTTTAAAACTAAGCTCTTTGATGTCCTTCTCCAATGTCTATATGATGTTGACGAGGATATTCATCCTAGATTCTTACTTGAACTTTTTTCTTCTGCTCAAATCTTAAGAAATGAAGACAAATCTATTTTGATTGTCTATTCTGGGCCTTGAATAGAGAAATCTATACTCCCTCACGAGCAAAACCCTTTTATTTTGGTCCCCAAACTGTCCTTCACACACTCCCTTACTAGGAGATTGCGTGTAAAGTCGGATGAATTCTCCTCTCAAAAACCCTAAGTAAGAATCCTGAAGAAGTCTATCCCTACCAAACAAATATCCCTTCGCCAAGTTGAAATAATACATCACAATACCACTTAATGAAACAACCAGACCATCCACTTTAAAATCTACAAAATTATAACTCGAAGAGACTTAAGGTTTTTTGGATGAAGATTTATCAAGAAATCTAATGCCCAAGTTCTAAAAGAATTAATTCTGCCCCCTATATCTTAGCAATCTCTTTCATCAATGATATTCCAGCATCTTAGTTCTCGAAGTACACTTTATACATTCTCACCTATTTTCTCGCTAAAATAATCTCAAACTCATCAAAAACCTTTAAGATTGAGAGTCCTATGCCTTATGGCATGTAGCTAACGTGTCGAGTCTCTACAATCACACCCACTCATATGAACCTCCAACTCAAAACAACCTAAACATACATTATCTCATCCTCGCAAGCATGTTGAGCTCCTTTGGATCACACAAAGCCATACTCTATGCTCATACCTCCAACTACTCCACATGAGGAAGACGCAGATGAAATTCAAAATAGTTAAGTTAAACTTACGGCTCATCAAATCTTGGTCAAATTCTTTCTTAAGTATTAGAAGAAGGGGTAAATATGATGGCTAGACAATTAATGCTTGTTTAAAAGATAGTTAATTTAAACATTATGAATCATGTAAATATCAAGATTTGTCCTCTCTACTTTGTCCTTCTATTGACCGAATTATCAAAATTTAATGTCAAGGACTTTATGTGAATGAGCTGTTATGTTTTATGAGTATTGTGGTGTTGGTAGAACTTGTAGGGTAGAACATTATGCCTTTCCATAAACCCAAGGATGATCTAGTACTAGTATTAGATCAAGTAATAAGGATGAAAAACAGGATTAGAAATGCACTTAGATCACTACTAGAAATTAAGACCAAGATACTGTTGGTAGCCGTTCTAATGTGCAACAAAAAGCCATTTCATTGGGCAATGGAACCAAGATCCGGTTCTACATAAAGTTTTTTGCTTGTTTTGGAGTGGTTAGAGCTTTTTAATCTAAGCTCATATAAATAAGTTAGATTAACTGTCTTAAGGGTGGATCCAATACCCTGGCTTTAATTTGTTTGACCTAAAAAGGCGTTCCTAAATTAATTTAAGTTTAGAGAAAAGTTAGTGTTTATACATTTATTGCATTTCAAGATTTTTGAATATAAATCAAAACTTGTTTATAGAGCTTGTTATCACCATCTAAACCTGAAAATAACCAGCCCTAAAACTTCTCCTTGATCATTCTTTTCATGGCTTCAAGTGCTGACTCTTCCACCAAAAATCCTCCAAGGAAAATTCCTAGAACCGAAGTCATTGATCTTTAATCAAATGAATCTTCACCCATCCAAAACCAACCCATAAACACCACCCTAGACACCACCCTAGATACCACCCTTGCTCTCATAATCTCTCCACCAACAATTAGCCAAACAATTGTAACTCAAGGGACTAATGCATCACTACTAGCTCATAGTGTTAGGAATAATGTTCTCTTATCTTAGTACCGACAGTACAATAGTTAGTACCGACAGTTATACTTAGTACCGACAGTACAAAGTGTTAGTACTGCTGGTTAGTTAGTACCGTTAGTAGTAAAATAGTTAGTACCGATGAGAAGATATTTTAAAAGATATTTGTGAGATATTTGTCAGAAAGTCATGTAAGACTTTTAGGGTTATCCTTGATCTATAAAAGGATATCTACTGACATAGTTAATATATACATGAGAAATAATGAATGTAATTTAGACGATTACAAATCACACATCATATCATAGTTAGCAATCTGTAACTCTCAAGAACATTTTAACAAAGTTGTTATTCAGTTAATCATTATTCTTCTTAGTACTTGTGTTAAGATTCCGCATTAACATATTGTATTCAAGTCATTGTTTCTACATAGTCAGTTGTATTTATACATCTTGGCTATCATCCTTTATAGGCTGCAAAGATCCATTCAGTTTAAGGAACCACAATTGGTATCAGAGCCTTGTGAGAAACTTTGAATAAGAAGAACAGTCAAATCCAGTTATACATCTCAAACCAACAAATCTAAACATGTCAGGAACACAAGATGAAAATCCACCACCACCACCTCCACAACAAACTCAACAGGCCCCAACACAACAACAATCTCCTCATACAGTCTCAACCATCAAACTGCCTACTCTCAAGAAGGGAGAATATGACATATGGGCCATGAAAATTGAACACTATCTGGCTCATACAGATTATCCAATCTGGGAGGTTATTCAAAATGGAAATGGTCCTGTGTCAGTCACAACTGATACTGCAGGACAAATCAAGATTTTGCCTCCTAAAACAGCAGAAGAGATAGTGGCTAGAGAAAGAGAAAGAAAAGCAAGGACCACCTTGCTAATGGCAATACCAGAAGATCATCTAGCCAAATTTCATAAGATGACTGATGCAAAAGAAATATGGAATGCCATCAAATCAAGATTCAGTGAAGTACATCTTAAAGCAACAGTTTGAAGGATTCGTTGTGTCCAACTCAGATGGGATTCACAAAGGCTATGAGAGATTTCAAAGTCTTCTCAGTCAACTAGAGATTCATGGAGCAGGTGTATCTACTGAAGATGCAAATCAAAAATTTCTAAGATCTCTACCTTCTGCTTGGTTACAAGTATCCTTAATCATGAGGAACAAACCAGGAATTGACAGTCTCAGTTTTGATGACTTGTACAACAACTTAAGAGTCTTTGAGAATGATGTAAAAAGCTCTACTGCATCATCTTCCAACTTGCCAAATGTAGCATTTGTTTCTGAAAACACCAGCAGTACTAATGATGTTAGTACCGCTTATGGTGTTCCCAATACTTCTGGTCATAACACAAAGCATGAACAAACATCAACATCAACATCATCATATTCCTTGCTTGCAAGTCATTCAAGTTGTCCTCAATTGGATCATGAGGACTTAGACCAAGTTGATGAGTATGACCTTGAAGAAATGGACTTGAAATGGCAAGTAGCAATGATCTCAATGAGAATCAAAAAGTTCTACAAGAAGACTGGAAGAAAGCTACAATTTGATGCAAAAGAACCTGTTGGTTTTGATAAAACCAAAGTGGAATGCTACAACTGCCACAAAACAGGGCATTTTGCAAGAGAGTGTAGATCAAAGGAAGAAAACAGGAGGAGGGATGGTTGGAATACTGGAAATAGAGATGGGAACAGAACTGGAAAGAAAGAAGAGTCTAAAGCATTGGTGATAGTGGATGGAGAAAGTATTGATTGGACAACTCATTCAAAAGATGATGAAGATTATGCTTTAATGGCTAACAACAACTCAGGATCTGAAATACAGGTATATTCATGTTCAAGTGAGTGTAAAGAGTCTTATGCAAATCTTAAAAAACTATATGATGCTCAGAGAGAGCAACTTAGTGATGCTAGTATAGAGATAAAGGCTTATACTCAAGGTCTTAAAAAGGTTGAAGCACAATTAGTTGCCCATCAACAAGGTCAACTTTGGTATGAACAAAAAATCAAATTTATGAAAATAGATTTAGATGATAAAACAGATGTTCTAACATACCATAAGACTTTGTTGGCTAAAGCTCAAAAAGAAAAAGATGACTTAGAGGTAATAGTAGATAAATGGAATCATTCTTCAAAAAATCTTGGTAAAATCATAAATTATCAAATGACTGCCTCTGATAAATTTGGGCTTGGGTATGGTGATTACAGATATTGTGGGAATTTGAGTTATGAAAATGAAATTTCACAAAGTGTCTTTAATGGAAAAGACAGTGATTTTGAAAATCTACCATTGTATAAAATATTAAATCCTGTGAAATGCAAGCGGTACCCCCACTATGACATGGAAATTAGATGCCCACTAGACCCTGGACATTGAAAATAGATGACACACAATATACATATGGTCCAGAAAAGACTCAACCAAGTGAAACTGAATCCCAAACAACTGAACTTGATATATGTGCCTCAAACTTTAGTACAGAAACTTCTGAATTAGTATGTGAATCAGTTGTCAATAAATCAAAAATAGAAGTGCAACCTAAGGTTTGGTCTGATGCTCCTATTATTGAAGAATATGAATCAGATAGTGATGATAAGCATGTGTATGTGAAAATAGAAGATCTTGACACACCTATGATTGCTACCAAGCATGTAAAAATTCTAGAGAAAATGTAAGAATAGTTTCAACCCATAATTCAAACCCTAAGGTTAACAACAAACAATTGGACCATGAGATTACTGAAAGAGCATGTTTTGTTTGTGGTAGTTTTAGTCATTTAATAAGAGATTGTGGCTATCATGTCAAATTGGCTAAACAGAATGAGCTACATAAACAAAATCTATCTAAAGGTAATGATACAAGGGAAAAGACAAACAAGATTTTGAGGAAACAAACATGGGACAATGCTCAAAAGACAATAAATAACAAAATCAGTTTGTATCTTTGGCAGTACAATCAAGAACTGGAACTAATCCAGTTAATACTGTCAAGGCTAGCAGTACTAACAAAGTTAGTACTGCTAGACAAAGTATTAACAGACAGGCAGTACAAACTAGCACTGCTCTGAAAATTAATACTGTAAAGGCAATGATGAATGGTGTTAGACCACAAATTGTTTCTAACAAAACTAACTCACCA
Organism: Tanacetum coccineum; assembly: GCA_026074375.1. Taxonomy (NCBI): domain Eukaryota; kingdom Viridiplantae; phylum Streptophyta; class Magnoliopsida; order Asterales; family Asteraceae; genus Tanacetum; species Tanacetum coccineum. Next base: position 2,887 of record BQNB010206305.1, on the reverse strand, counting down.
TCATCAAGACCTTTCAAGAGAGATCACAACAGTCCTGACTCACACAATTTCCAAACCCTGAAAGAGGTTATATACACTAAGGTAAAAGAAGTTATCACCTTGTTTGAGAAGCTAATCGCTGGGTCCATTGCTGTCAAGTCCACAGCAATCTGAACATGGATATACATCAACACTGTATAGCTCACAAAAAATATCCTCTCCAAATACAATAGTGGATCTAGCCTTAGAAATTATTCATCTTTCAAGATCCCACTAGGCAGACTCAAGCCCAAACAGGCTTGGGTCCCTAAGAGAGACTAATCTCTACCACTTTTAAATGGCAAGATAATCCACCAGAACTTAAATAAAAAAAAGAATAAAGGAATAATTGATAGTGTGGATTTTCCAGGCCACATGACAGGAAAACAAGGCCTACCTTGCCCGACTAATCAAGACATTAATGGTGGCCCTGTTGCCTTTGGAGGTAGTAGAGGATATATTACTGGGAAAGGAAAACAAACTGGTATGTTAGATTTTGAGATTAAGCTTTGTAAAAAACTTTAGCATTATCAATCTCTTTTCATGTCACAAATGTGTGACAAAGAACAAGGTTCTGTTTACTGACACTGAATGTCTTATTTTGTCTCCTGACTTTAAGTTACCTGATGAAAATCAAATATTACTTAAAGTTCCCAGACAAAACAATATGTACAGTTTCAATTTAGAGAACATTGTTCCTTTAGGAGGATTGGCTTGTTTGATTGCAAAGGCTACAACTGATGAATCTAACTTATGGCATAGGAGGTTGGGTCATGTAAATTTCAAAAACCTAAATAGACTTGTGAAGGGAAACCTTGTAAGAGGTTTACCTACAAAGCTTTTTCAAAATGACCACACTTGTGTTGCTTGTCAGAAAGGAAAGCAACACAAAGCTTCTTGTAAGGCCAAGTTAGTTAGCTCTATTAGCCACACCCTACAACTTCTTCATATGGACTTGTTTGGACCTACATCTGTAAGGAGCATAAACCATAAGACCTATTGTTTGGTTATCACTGATGATTTTAGCAGATTTAGTTGGACATTTTTCTTAAGAACTAAGGATGAAACTAGTGCAATCCTTAAGGACTTTATAAGACAAATAGAGAACCAATTGAATCAAAAGGTTAAAACCATTAGATGTGATAATGGAACAGAATTCAAAAACAGGGATATTATTGAATTCTGTGGTTTAAAAGGGATCAAGAGGGAATATAGCAATGCCAGAACTCCACAACAAAATGGAGTTGCTGAGAGAAAGAACAGGACCCTTATTGAGGCAGCAAGAACCATGCTTGCAGATTCATTTTTACCTAACACTTTTTGGGCTGAAGCAGTTAGTACTGCTTGCTATGTTCTTAACAGGGTATTAGTGACCAAGCCTCATAATAAGACACCTTATGAACTTTTAACTGGTAAAACACCAATTATAAGTTATATAAGACCTTTTGGGTGCCATGTGACCATCTTGAATACCATAGACCACTTGGGCAAATTTGCTGGAAAATCTGATGAGGGATTTTTGGTTGGGTATTCTCTACAAAGCAAGGCTTTTAGAGTATACAATCTTGTAACCAAAAGAGTTGAAGAAAACCTGCACATAAAATTCTTAGAGAACAAACCCAATGTTGCAGGGAAAGGACCAAATTGGCTTTTTGACCTTGATTATTTGACTGATTCTATGAACTATCATTATGTTAGTTCAGAGAATCAAGCTAACCTTCATGTAGGTCAACAAGAATCTAAACAAGATTCAGGTACAAAAGACAAAATTGATTCAGGGAATTCTCAAATAGAAGATGAAACTGATCAAGACTGCTTTGAACTACCAATATGGCATTCCTATTCTTCAACAAACACATCTTCTTCCAAATCAGATAGTATGAGAGGAAGTCCAAGCAAAGAAGAACAAATCTTTTTGGATGATCTTACAAGACTTCAAATCCAAGAAAAGGAAGCTAATGAGGAAGCTGAAGCTCTCAGGACGAATCTCTAGGAGAAGCTGCTAAGTCAAGCAGTAGTAACATATTTAGTACTGTTAGCCAAATAACTAAAGCTAGCGGTACAAACAAGAAGCAAAGTCAATAAAAGTTCTGAAGCTCATGCTTTTGTTAGTTATGTTCAAAAGCAAAGGAGAACCAATCATAAGGACTTTCATCATTGTTTGTTTGCCTGTTTTCTATCTCAACATGAACCCAAGAAGATTTCAGAAGCTCTTGAAGATGAAAGTTGGGTTGATGCTATGCAAGAAGAATTGTTGCAGTTTGAGATTCAAAAGGTTTGGATTCTAGTAGATTTGCCTTATGGAAAGAAGGCTATTGGTACAAAGTGGGTGTATAGGAATAAGAAAGATGAAAGAGGAGTGGTTGTCAGGAACAAAGCTAGATTAGTTGCTCAGGGACACAGACAAGAGGAAGGAATAGACTATGATGAAGTTTTTGCTCCTGTGGCTAGACTTGAAGCCATAAGGATCTTTTTAGCATATGCCTCCTATATGGGGTTTATAGTCTATCAAATGGATGTGAAGAGTGCCTTTCTCTATGGCAAGATTGATGAAGAAGTATATGTGTCTCAACCACCAGGTTTCCAAGATCCTAAGTCTCCTGAGAAAGTTACAAAGTGTCCCAGAGCATGGTATGCTACTTTATCCACTTTCTTGTTGAAGAATGGATACAGAAGAGGGACAATTGACAAAACTCTCTTCCTAAAGAAGGACAAACATGATATCATTTTAGTTCAAGTCTATGTGGATGATATCATCTTTGGATGAAGAGTAGATTTCAGATGAGTTCAATGGGAGAGCTCACTTTCTTTCTTGGCCTACAAGTCAAACAGAAACCAAATAAGATGGTATTTTTATTAGCCAGGATAA
>BQNB010206299.1:0-10557 GCA_026074375.1 Tanacetum coccineum | reverse complement strand
CTCGTTGGGACATACGACCCGGGAATATCTCTTCCGGAATCTTTTTATCATTGATTTGCCTAGTAGTATTTTATACGCGTACTATTCGACCAACCAGTTCCTTAGGCATTTTAGCTTATTTTCTGTTCTTATTAAGCCCAATAAGTCTGTTTTCAGTTTAGCTTATCCAAATAAGCTAATAAGCACTAGTTAGTAGGCCGTTGGGCCCATTTAAGGCCCAAAGAGGGTTTTAGGGTTTTTGATTGGGTCCATTAAGTTTTCAAGAGACAAATGTCTTCAATAAGTTCATTTAAAACTGTTAAGTTGGTAATAAGCTCGGGAGAGCTTATTAGAGCTTATCCGAGCTTATTGGGCCCGTGAGCCCAATAATTCAAACCCGAATGTTATAAAAGTGTCCATCAAGCATTACTAGCTTATTTTCTAGGCTCGGCAAGCTTATTAGGGCCTGTTTTGAATCAGCTTATCCAATAAGCACTTAAGCTCTAGCTAATGGGCTGTTTGGCCCGTTTAGGGTCTGAATGGGTTGCTATATGACTTGGGTCGGCCCATTAGGGTCCATTAGACTCCTTTTGGTTTATCAAGTCCTTTTAGCTTATGTAGGTTCATCGATAAGCTGTTTTGAGCTTATTGTAAGCTTATGGCTCGAGTGGACTCGTTAATAGGCTAGTAAGCCCATTAAAGGTTCGGCTATCTCTTTAATAAGTGTTTTGGGTCCAATAAGTTTCTTATTAGTTCTTGTGTATTCGTTAAGCCCTCGGTTCCTTGTTAAATACCCTAATTTTGTTATAAGCCAAGGCCATAAGCCATGCTTAACTCTTGGTGGGCTACGCGGCCCAACAGCGGACATATACGTCCACTGTGGGTGCATGTGGTGATTAACCATAAGCCGAAACACCTTGAGCTTATTTGACCTACTCGTGGCTTGTGTTTAGTGCATGCATACGTTCTACTAGATAATGTACCCTTCCCCGAGCCAATCCATTAAGTTCACATAAAAAGTTTACGTATAACTTTCGTAAAATTCGTTGGTAAGACTTAGTGTTCACGTAGTATAGGTTCCTTCATATTTTAACACCACCCAAGGTCGCTTGTACCCATAATATATGCGTGAAACATGTATGCTTGTAGTTACTTTGTCTAAGCTCTCGTTTGGCGTAACCTTTACATGTTAACGTAACATTATAACTAGTAAACAAAGTGACAAATATAATACGAGTGGTGTAGTGACTTACAAGAGTCCTAGTCTCCTTGATGGTAAGTTTAGACGTAAACCCGACTCGCATACACCCAAATGTGTATAATCTTAAGCATTAAAGCTTGGTATACCCGATCCATAGCTCGCGTATACCTTTTAACAACCTTGTATGCTAACTTAAGTACACTTTGTGTCTTTAGAATGAAATGTGGGTCGTGTATGGATTCGGTTTGATGTAAGCCGAATAAGATAGGGAGAAAAGAAGAAATTTATCTTAGTGAGAGAGTTTTGAGAGCTTAGAAATGTATTAAGTGTAGTTGTGAGTGTGTATTTATAGGAAATAAGCTTAGTCACATCTCCTAGTCCACGAACCAAACCAAACCGTGCCCTAACCTTGTGGTTTAGTGGTTTCTAGTTAGCCACACATAGTTTCTTGCTAAACCACCTAAGTACAAGCTTTAATTAGTTAGTTGATGTACAAGATTTACTTAGCTAGTGAAATCTTTAGGTTTTGTGGGTTGGGGCTTGGTTAACCGCGACATAAGAAGGCAAGAACAAAGAAATGGTTATTAACCATTGGTTACTTGGCTTAATAAGAGACATTAAGTACTATCCTTAATTAGTTTGAGGATGTACTAGTACTTTAGGATTGTTTAGAAGATTTGATTTAGCTAGTATACACTAAGGACGATTTATGTGGCTTTTCTTGTATCCACATTCGGCTATTTTATGTTACTAACACAAGATTTGGTCAAGTTTTGTGTTTAGGCATTTAAATTGGGTATTGGTTTGAGTCTAGGTAAGTCTAGGTATTTCCGGGGTGTGTCCAAATGTATTTTATCGCGAAACGTAACCCCTTTTACGTGACCAATAAAAATAAAATACGCAAAGTACATAATTATCTTCTTAATAATTATTTCTTACTTGGTTGATGTAAACCTTAATTTATTTGATGACCGTTTACATTCATTGATTATTTTTAGTCTACGCGATTTAGCTTAAAAGTAAATATTAAAAGTAAACGCGTATTGGACTAAAATAAATAGTGATCATTAATAGAGTCATACAATGACACGAAAATGAGAAATGTTACAGAGGTGATGTAGCCCATTTTGTGACCAAGTAATGAATTAAGGTGCTTGTGTGCTGCTTGTTGCTGAAGTAGGAGGATCATTGAGGTGCTTGGGTGCAAAGTTAGTTTTTAAAATGGATCAAAAATAAAGAAAAGGGTGCGCGGGTCATTTTGAGCATGGGTTAGGGTTTTTAATTTATTTTTCGTGTATAATGGTGTTATAAGAATGGAATATGAATTCTAGATGTTGTATCTTAAGTGTTTACAACATTATTTGATTAGTGGTTAAGGTTAATAATGGGTAAAAATGGAAATAATGGGTTACGGATTCATTTAGGGTTCGACTTAGGATTTTTTTAAGATTTAATTCGTGTATAATGATGATATAATGATGTAATATGATTTGTAATGTTGTATATTATGTATTTAGAACATATTTGATTAATGGTTTAGCTTTAAAACGAATAAAAACAAAGAAACGGGTTACAGTTTAGAAACTAGCTCGGTTTAGGGTTTCTTGATGAAATCTTATGAAATGAAATGGATTATGGATTGTAAATGAAGTGCATGACTTACTTTTAACTTGTACTTAATATATTGTACAAGTTTCCTTAGGAAAATAGAGGTAAAACAGCTATTTTGAATATCGTGCATTAATGACTTGTACATTATGCTTTAAAGGCTTGTACCATATTTTGGAAGGAAAGTATATTCAAATGAGATGTTATATAACTTATGCATGAGCTTTGATTACTTGTACATTCATCTTGAATGCTTATATTACCCAAAGTTAGGGTTTAGCCATAAACGTTAATGGTTTATGTTCATTTGGTATTATTGTCGTGAAATCTTTGCTAAATGAATAACGTATATGATAAAATAGATAGTAGATTGTTTGACTTGACTTGTCTATGATGTTTGCTGACATAATTATAAATAGAGTATTGCAGCGGTTCTTGTGGGTGAGCTACGATTTACTTTGGAAAATGTTAAACTATGTTACGCTTATGGAATGGATTGAAACGAAAATTTTTTACCTTGAAAAAAAGTAGTAGTACTTAACATAGTAAGTAGATATTACATTGATGAAATACTGGAAAAATTACAGGTTGTTATAAAAAATGATTGCAAAATTGTGGTGTAAGTTGGCCATTTGTTCCCATAGATGAATAATTCGAAGACGAGTTTTGTCTTGTGTCTGGTTCTATTGTTGAGTGCCAAAAGAATAGTAGGTGGCGATGTGGAAGAGTCAACAAGATATTCTATCCACAAATCATACTTTGGTTTTTTAAATCACTTTCTTTTCACACGATGATTATTTTTAGTTTTGGCAAACTTTAGAACGGGTTTTGTATATCTAATGATTCTAGCAATTTGGGTAAATCAAGAGTCTAATCCATTTAAGGCATAAAGCACCAAAATTTTAGTGAAATTTAGGAGAGGATTATGGCTCTTAATACCATATTAGATTAATGATATTATGCTTGATTATGAATAAACAATAATTACAATATATATAATCCATAAAGATTATTCTAGATACAAGTCTATATGGGCTAAGCCTACACAAACTAACCAAGCCCATTTGGGCATAAACTTGTTCGTTTAATAAAAGTTTGCTTGAAAATGAAGGGTATGATGAAATTATTTATGTTCATATCACTCGCTCCAATTTTCTTTTATTTTTGGGCGTCTTTAGACACGAGAATCAAAATTGAATCTTGTGTGTATCCGAAAAGAAGTAGAAATAGGTGGATGTCAAAGTCATCACCATGATTACATTGCAAAGACTTTATTTAATTTTTAAATTGCATTTGCACATACATACGAAATTGTAAATTTTTGTCACACTTTATTTTTCTTACGCAACGGGTAAATCCAAAGAAAATGAGAAAAATAATCTAAGAAAGCACATAATATTTAAATCCACTAACACTCGAGATTGGGGAAGTCAAAAGATCTGGTGTATGATGTCAAATATATTCTCAACACGAGAATTAGAAATAGAAAAAAGGTTGTCGAACATATTTTCCAATTTGACAAGCATGGCACAAAGTTGTAGACTTCGTTTATTAAAATAAATCAATTTATTTGAAACTAAAAATCGCAACACTTCATTTCCCTACTGTAACTGAGGCGTTGATGTCACGTAGATTGATGGTTGACAATAAAGCGATAAAAGATGATGTGGGGGACAAAACGGACTATAGATCTCTGTTAACCAAAGGGTCCAAATTCAAAAGAACAATTATTATCTCGAGTAAATTAACGGACATACATTATTTTTTAATGAGAAAATTACCGATTTGAACTTTATGTACAGTCTATTATGAAAGTGGTCATGTAATTCTTATATTACGAGAATGAACTAATGGTATGCCACCACTAGGATAAAGCAACGTAAAAACCTTTTCTGGTAAAATGAACTAGATATTCACATTTGGAGCTGGCATGCAAAGGGGGGCGGCATAAGGGTCCAAATGTGCTCCTGTAAAAACTTATAAAACCAAAGATCTGAAACAAATGATCTATAGTGAACCCAGCCAACCTCCCCTTGGCTCATTCTTTTATTACCAATATAAACAGCCAAAGAATGGCAACGTAATGTTGCAATACTTGAAAAACAGAATACGATTATACAAAGATTAGGGTTTCACCCAATAACCTAACTGATAACAACTAGAGAGAATACACGTAGTAAATCAACTCTAATAATGAGAGGTGAAATAAATATTTTATCTTTTATAGCTGCTCTCCATCTATGTTTCATTTTTGACCTTGAAACTTCAAATAATCTACAACTTCAGTCCTTCAAGTTTGTTGGGATTAAAAGCCTTTTTAATGCTGCTAGTATTACTGCTGCTTTTATTGATGTTAACGTTGCTCAGTCAAAGTTAGTGCTGCTAGAGAATTTCAATGAAAATTATTCTAAGTGTTTAAGACTGCTGGTGAAGTTACAACTGCCAGTACAAAGTTACTACTGCTAGAGGAAGTTACTACTGCTAGAGGAAGTTACTACTGCTAGTGGAAGTTAAGACTGCTCAGAGATAAAGACTGGAAAATATGCTAAGTAGTTACTACTGCTAGTACAAAAGTTACTACTACTGATGTAAAGTTACTACTGCTAAGGAGTTAATGCTGCTAGTGAAGAATAGTATGCTGAGTTCATTTATAATGCTTTGTGTGATTTGTTGAGAATATTTTGGTAAAGGATATGTATAAGTTATTTGTTTAGAAGATTATGATTACTTAGGAAAGTTTTGTAAGCCGTATAGGACTCTTTGGTGTATAAAAAGAGGTTCTAAGGCATAGTTTTCATAGATAAAAAAACGAGTCATTCAATAAAATTATTGATAACGCCCAAATTATACATGTTTTCTATGGCGTTATTTATATATATTTGATCATTTATCGTGAACTTTCGATACTTAATTAAGCATAAATTGCTTATAGGTTCACTTGAAGACTCTAAAGACCCAAGCTCAAGAATCTGTACACCTTTGGGAGGCGAAACAGGAAAAGTAAAGATTTCTTAGGCCAAAAGCTCAGAAGTCCGCCGCACTTGTACATTGATGCGCCGTACTTCCTATGAAGTGTCAAACACCGATAGCACTTACAATATCTGTGCGTCGACATTTTCCTAAAGATCTGAAGAATTATAGTCCATTGGAAGGCACCTGCATTAAACTCCTCAAAAACCACCGCACCTATGTGGTAAGTGCGCCGCATTCTAGTAAAAGCCATAAAATGCTATTGCATTAACTACAAGTTCGCCGCATTATTGTTAGTGGCGCCGCACTTTTCACAAATTTTGCCAATAATTGAGATGAAAATTTACATTACCTAGTCTTCCCTCTCCATAAACCATTTCACTCTTTTACACACACATACCCCTCCCCTTTCACCAAAACCCCTTTTCCCTTGAAGAAAAGATCTAACGATCAAGAACAAAGAAGTTTTCTTACCTTGTTATTAAAATAATGTGTTATGAACCCCTTAGCCATGAGAGGCTAAATCTCTCATGACTACTCGGTGAAGTTACGATAATGAATAAGTGTTTGGTATGATCTTGATCGCTTTAATCCTAAGCTTATGTTGCAACCCTATTATATCCCATCTTATCTATTTTTGCTTATCAACTTAGATTATACAATCATATCGGTATAGGTCGAAAGATCCGTTATGATCTATGTGGTTTTATAGATTTGTCTATGGTCTTTAACGTCTGTTCCGAGAAATCTACTTTCGTAAATTGATAAACAAAATAAGCTTTGATATAATAGTAACTGGATTATTTGAGTGACACATTTGGTCTAGTTAACTAAATATAAGCCTTAAGTTAACAAGTTGATTTATATCATTTCCACTCATTCTACACACACATACCCCTCCCCTTTCACCGAAACCCCTTTTCCCTTGAAGAAAAGATCTAACGATCAAGAACAAAGAAGTTTTCTTACCTTGTTATTAAAATAATGTGTTATGAACCCCTTAGCCATGAGAGGCTAAATCTCTCATGACTACTCGGTGAAGTTACGATAATAAATAAGTGTTTGGTATGATCCTGATCGCTTTTAATACATAAGCTTATTGTTGCAACCCTTTATATCCTTCTTATATATTTTTGCTTATCAACTTAGATTATATAATCATATCGATATGGTCGAAAGACCCGTTATGATATATGTGGTTTTAAAGATTTGTTTATGGTCTTTATAGTTTGTGCCGAGAAATACACTTTCATAAATTGATAAACAAAATAAGATTTGATATAATAGTAACTGGATTATTTGAGTGACACATTTGGTCTAGTTAACTAAATATAAGTCTTAAGTTAACCAAGTTAGTTTGTGAAAACGTTTTCTAACGAGAAATCATTTTTATAAATTAATATCCCATCTTTGAGGTCAATTCATTTCCAACACTTATAAATTATTTTCAACTATCCGAGTAGTCATCTTTATTATCATTCATAAAACTAAAGTTATTTTCAAAATTGTTAGAGTCTATTTTCTTTCTGATTATTTGAACACTACTCAAATCCCTGTGGAACGACCTGATCTTACCTAAAAAGATTATACTACATACGTAGGTTATACTTTTACCCGCGTGTTTCCATAAAATTATCCGGTATTTTTAGTCTTATAAATTTAAAGCTTTTGAAACACATCAGATCTAGCGGGGGGGTCTTCATCCTTGTCTTGATCATCTCATCCTCTCTTTAGTGTAACTACATCACCATAAGAGGAAATGATATCTTTGTCAGAGTTGTACGATTCAACCAATGCATTGTAAAGATTCTTCTGAATGTCTGATCTGTTTATTGATTTATTTTCCTCCACAGCACGCTGCGGATCAGCGTGAGATGCAGAGATTGAGAGAGCGAGTAGCTACACTTGAGAGGAGGATGGACCGTTTTGAGAGGTAGGATAGACTAGCATAGTAGGCTTGATGTACTTCACTAAACTAAGTAGCTTTAGTTAGTGGTAGGTCTGAACTGAGTAGTCTCAGTCGGCAGTAAACTCACTTAGAAGTTGTAGTTCTTTCTTTAGTGCTAGGAAATCTTGTATAAAACATATGAACCAAAGATCTTTAGTATTTATTTTACATGAGTTGTTGCAATTGCAACTGTGTTCACCACCCATCTCTACTTTCTTACAATAAAAATATAACACTTATTTCCGATAAAGTTTACCATTTTAATAAACCCCCCACTCATTTCATTCCATCTTCTCACGAAACCCCTAAACTCATTTCATTACAATCATTTCATTTCATTTCATTCTGTTTAAGACGAACCGACTAGTGTAAGTAGCTTGATAGACGACCTTTGATGGATAACAACCGGAGAGATAAGAGAACATGAGAAGACCCAACAGAAGACCTCTTAGAACCCCGTAAGGACCCGATACGAAACGACGAGATTGGGTAAGATTGCTTAGCAGACTTTGACTTTAAGCATCGACACTACCTTAGAATGGTGAACGACCACCCGTAGGCAAAAGACGAGGAGCTAGACACCGACTCATGAAGAAAAATAAGTAGATTCGACTATACAAGGCCAGCCTTGGACCCAAAAACATTTTCTTTTTGTTAATATTATATTAATAACAAAACGATGAGTCATATTAACCTAACAAAAGTTTTGGGGAAATTCAATTAAACTTATTTTACCATAGAGAGTGGCACGTTCACGTGACACTCGTGTGTAAAATTGTTTAAAAAGCAAATTTGACATAAATATTTCCCACACTTCACTAAAAAAATAAAATTTTAAAATTTTTCATTTATTAAATCCTAGCAGTTCGTATAAATTACCCATTTCCTCTAAGTCCAATTTAACCGATTAGGCTCTAGTGAGCAAGACCCCGTAGGCATTACCACTAGATTTCTTAAGGCAGTGTCGGGATATGACGTGAACCGCATCACCACTAAACACCTGATTCGGAAGAGACCAACGACGCGAAAGACAAGTAGGAGTCGAACCTTGTGTTAGGTACCTTTACCTTCTACCCTACACCACCCTGACCGGTAATTCGAACTGAATTTCGGGATGAAATTCTTTTAAGGAGGTAAGACTGTGATAACCAAAGATTTTTCCTAGGTTATAGTATCTCAAAATACTATGACTATATATCTACATATTCCTATCTATTCAAATTCCTACAAGAAAAACTCACGGTTGACTTTTGTTGACCTATTTTACGCTAAACAGTTACGGTTTAACAGACTGTCAAATATAAAATATTATTATTATCTACTCACTTTTGAGCTAAGTTTCTATTTTCTAAACGATTACGGTCGCATATAATTACTTTCCGGGAAACCTTCCCGCGCACAGCGAAAAACTGCACACAACGCGTACCGGCACGATGAAAAGTCAAAACTAGTCTAAAATGTCTCTAATAAATAAAATAAACTTATTTTAAGTTTTAATTAATGATTTCATAAAACGTTTGCATAAAACGCGAAAATTTCAAGTTACGCTTAGGAATAACGGAAAACAAAGAAACAACGCAAGTTCGCGCTAAATCTAAACCAATTTAACTACAAAACATATAGTGTGAATATTCAAAGTTTAAGTAAACACAATTTTACATTTGATGAAAATACAAGAAATTTTCAGGTCATGTTTTAAATCACGAGATTTGATTATTTGATAACCCGAAAAGAGCTAAAACGCACTTAGGATCCCTCTTAGAGGTGCTAAATGGTTCGAGCCCTACAAGGGAGCAAGAATGCTTCTTTTTAGCTTGTTGGTTTATTAGTAGTACTAGTCATTTGTCTTATACAATTTCAAACACATACACAACATTCATGCACCTAAACCAAAACTAGAAAATTCTCTCTTCCTTCTCCTTCTCGGTCACGTCCGAAAACCACCACCAATCTTCAAACAAGAACAAGGTAGCAAGATCATAAGGGTTGATATTCTAATAGTCGGGGTATATTAAAAACAATGTTTGGGTTGTTATTCAAGTCCAAATCTTCATTCAAAACCCTCTTTTTGTAAGTATTTGAAATCTTATAATACTTGTACTTTTACTATCCCAATAATAATCTAAACATAGATGTACAATGCGTTTGTGGATTTTTGTAAATTGAAAAACTAAGAAAATCCCATATAGGGTGCGTTTGGTTCGAAATAAGAATAAGGGAAAAAAGAGAAAAAGTGTAGGTTCCATGATCATTCAATCATAATCTTTAACAATGATATGTAGAATCAAGAGATTAAATTAAACAATGATTGATTGAAAAATTGAAAGATGTTTTTGGTGGCTAGATACAAAAATAAAACCTTAATAAATATTGACTAGCTAACCTAAAGATGAGAAAAACATAGAGTATTTATACTCTAAAGGGGATTGGCCTAGGAGGCCTTTGTGGGCTTTAACTGGGGTTTTTGCATCTTGGCCCGTTTACATCATTAAAACATTACAATTAATTAACTAACTAACGAGCTATGAAACGCTAATTTTCTTCAAGACCGAGCTTCACTTGTTAGACTGTGAAATTGTGTTTCTAACAATCTCCCCCTAAGTGAGGTCTTCGTAGCGTACATATTTGAATTCATAGCATATTAGCTCTCTGTCTTTGCGGTTCATCACTTGATATTCAGATGCTTCACCAGTAATCCAATCTTTAACGTTCGATTGTGATCTCTGATTTGCTTGAAGTATATGTGATCTTTTCTTAGTTTTGCCATATTCTGAACTTTAGTCTGACATGCTCATACTTGCTGTAATCATGAAAGCTTTTATGATCTTTCTTCTTCAATTCTTTAGATCTT
>BQNB010206298.1:0-10557 GCA_026074375.1 Tanacetum coccineum | reverse complement strand
TTTATACGGAAAGTGGACATTTACACGATATAAGCGAGTTATCCAGGATCATCACACTCACACACCCTATTTCATAACATATCGATCCTTTGAGACAAAGCTTGCATCATCCAGTGTCATAGAAGAAGGGTTACAAGGCCGAGTAATTAGTAATTACTCGCTACAAGATCAAAACTCAATAAAAGCGGTCAAAACTTGGTGATTGAACATTGGTGTTCATTTTTCTAGACATATTTATATGGTGCTATGAGCAATTTTGTGCTTTTATCAACGACTCGTATAATTATCAAAGTATTTATAAAATTCCAATCTGATTAATCCTCGATTACTCCCCGCCTAGTGTGACCGCTGTTTGAAATACATGTATTATGCTTCTGCACCTTACTAATCACCATTCATGCACTTTTTATTTACTCAAATATGAGTTAAGGAACAAAAAAAAATGTCAGACAATAGAATCATATACAAATTAAGGGCAATAAAAGTGAAAAGCAAAAAACTGAAAAAATAATAATGGCTTCGCCCGGGTTCGAACCGGAGACCTTCAGTGTGTTAGACTGACGTGATAACCAACTACACCACGAAACCTTTTTCGTTGTTCGTAAATTTATAAATATATATCTATATTTAAATTACGTTTTGTTAAAAAAAACATTCTATGGGATTTGTGTAACAACTTCAATTCGGTTATGCATTCACCTATTCGCGTCTTGTTTGTTATAAACTCGCATGCTATTGATACTTGTACATATTGTTAATTAATTTGTAAAACTAAAAACATGATAAGATCATGTGAAAAATGCATGTTAATTTGGGTCCACAATGATGATTTATATTCCGACCACAATTGTCTTGCCTTGTTGTTTCATGATAAAAATTGTTGTAATGTGATCATTAATTATAAATACAAATGTGTTTAAGGTTTAATAATGGTTAATTCTCACATTTGCAGTCATTAATGGTTAAACTTAATACTTAAAAAGTATATCACAATATTTTTAGTCTTAGTTTTAGCTTTATCAATGTTTTTCGTCTCTTAACTTTTTTACGAGTTAAGTTATCGTTAACAATAATTCTCACATTTGCAGTCATTAAACAATTTGATACACATGTTCATCTTAACAATAATTTGACAAATGTCATGTAAGATAAGTGTTAATTCATTTAAATGAAAAAGTATGCAAGTAATACAACATTATTAGTATAGATAAAAAAGATAGATAGAAACAGAAAACATGTCTTTAACTTCTGTAATTAATTTTTTCACCTCAAGGAACGTGTGGGGAATAAGAATATTGTACAGCCTATTTTTTTAACGGTAGGGGTTATAACTAATAGTAAAATATCAACGGTCATAATTGAAAGGTTAAAGCTCGGAACATTTATATAAATGGTTTTGGAGTTGAAATGCTTCACTTCAAAATTTCACCTTGTTAGCTATGGAGACAGTCGAGTTTCAAAATGTAGCTCGGTTCATAACCAAACTATACAAAATGGTTAGCGATAAAGACACAAACTCCATCATATCATGGGGCTCGTCGAGTACCAGCTTCATCATATTTGATGAACAGCGATTCACCTCAGAGATTCTCCCTAGCTACTTTAAAACGAGTCGTTTGGATAGCTTCACTTCTCAGCTTTATAACTATGTTAGTCTTTCTTTTCTTCTACATTACCCCTAACATATTATAGTAATTTTTAACAAGATTTTCACTAGCAAATATTTGATGTACATGTTTTTCATTACATGAATTACATTTGTTGAAAATTTCTGATTAAAATTAACGATTTAAATATGATTTTAAAAGGGTTTTAGCAAGACGGGATGTAGACACTTGGAGTTCGAGCACGAGCATTTCCAAGAAGGCAAACAACACTTGCTAAAGACTATCATGAGGAGAAGCCAACAATCTAAAGTTATCAATAGCACGCCATCACTTTGTGTCGCCACAAACGAATTCATAGCTACATTTGGTAAAGTTTGTCACGGACAAAAACAAATTTTTAACAGAATACAACGATTTAAACTTGATATAGAAAAGACTTTATCGGAGGTCCAAAATATCACTGAGTCATTGTCCCACAATAATACCATTTCAACTTTCTCCAAAGACATTGGCGGAAAAAGAAAATTTGTTGATTCTGACTCTAGCATTGTCTTTGCTGATATTGAGAAAGATTTGGCAACATTTTATAATCAATTTAAAGTGCCAGAGAGTGGCATTGATGATTTTAAAACATTAAGTGACTTGACACAAAAAGTGGCCACCGGACGAGGTGTTAGAGGTGGTGGTCGTCGTGTACCTGATTTTTTGCACAAACTATATGATATGCTCGAGAAACAAGAACTTGATGATATTATATCATGGAAACTTCCTAAATGTGATAGCTTCATCATTTGGGACATAAACAAGTTTGCAACTCATGTCCTGCCTATGTATTTCAATCATTCGAATTTCAGTAGCTTCAATTCGCAGCTCAACATATATGTAAGTGTCTAATGAGTACGTTTTGACTTTTCAGGTCAAACTTATTTGTTTTGGAATACAAATTTTATGCATATATAATCTAAAACACCAAGTTCTTCGTAGTTATTTGTTGTAAACTTGTATAAAAGCCATTCTCTATCTCCATTGTGATGCCAACTAATATTATTTTCTTTACTGATTTTGAAGTTAAAAAGTCAAAATTAGTAAACTTTTAATAAATTGGGTACTTTTTGTAAAGGGAAAAAAATCTCAAGTGCATTTCAGTACATATCAAATTATCAATAAATTATTACCCCATTTTATACTTTTTATATGATGACGGGCTGTTGTTTATTCTTTTTTTTTATTTGTCTAAAGGAATTCAAGAAGGTCAATTGGGAACTTCATGAATATGCGAATGAGTGGTTTCGAGGAGGTAGGAAAGATTTGCTGCAGAATATAACGAGGAGACCAAAAAAACAACAACGGATGGACCATATCACGACACGCACTGCAGCAGAAATGGAAATGTTCACACACCGGTTGAAAACAATTCAGCAAGAGCAAAAGAGGAAGATTACTTGGATATCATACTATGAAGAACAAATGAGAAGTTCAGTGGACGGGCTCAAGGAAATGGCCGTCAACATGGCCAATATCGCCAACAAACTGACATTGAAAAGTATTAAAAATCTGGAACATGTTAAGAAAGCAAAACTAGTTATTGAAGATAATGGTATATGTATAATTCATAAGTTCGTTTGACTTTTAACTACTATAGATATGATAACATACTACTTCTCATATTCGAGCTCAAACAATTAACAGTTGTTTCATGGTGATCTTACAGGTAACACGGAAGGACAACCTTTGGAAGTTAATGAACTAGGAGAAGACCAAAGTACATTAGAAGAAAACAATAACGACGTAGCAGATTCTTTCTTTCAAGAGCTAGAGATTGATTTCGAAGCGGTTGATAATTTAGAAGCGATTGATAATTTAGAAGCGGTTGATAAATACTTTCAGATGGATGAGACTTGGATTGTCGAAAGAGAAATCAAGCATTACTTGTCTGTGTAACAGAAACTCAAATCAGATTGATGGAGAGCTTCATTTAGACGCTAAATCATGCTAAAAGAATATGTCGTCGATAACTAATCTATGGACCTTATCACGATTACTACATTTTCTTTGACTATTTAGAATTAATGCTCTATGCATATATTTTCGTATCAAGTTTAGAACTTTATGATATTTGGACATGTACAGTATAATCAGTATGGTAGTTAAGAATCAAAAAATATATTATACTGTTTGATGTTAAGTTTTGTAATACCTGACATGAAGCTTATTGTATCAAGTGTAGAACTTTATGATATTTAGACATGTATGTTCAGTGTAATCAGTATTGGTAGTTAAGAATAAAAAATTATGTAATCAAAAAATATCTGACTTGTTATCAAAATTACTTCTTGTTTTGATATCTATCAAAGTGTCATACTATTAAGATTTGTATGGTAAACATGCTTTACACTATTTTTTTTATTCGACATGACTCGTACATGTTTACAGCGAGTAAAATTATTGATCAAAGTAGCTTTGGTTCGGTGCTTTTAAAATCTCAGATGTTGTTAAAAGAATGTGAACTAAAATTTTCAGGTCTGGAGGTTTGTTTGACGCTTTACAATCTGGGTGTTTTTTGAGTTATGTTTTTGGGGTGTAAAAGTAAAATGTGAAAAGTAAAAAGTAAAAAATAAAAATGGCTTCGCCCGGGTTCGAACCGGAGACCTTCAGTGTGTTAGACTGACGTGATAACCAACTACACCACGAAACCTTCTTGTTAATTCTTTAATCTTGAAAGTATTTGATAGGTACTGCTTCTTCGGCCCTATGATGGAGTATGAATCAACAGGAATATTAAGTAATTGACAAGTAATGGTAGATCCAATTGAGGAGATCTTGACCTCTTTCAAAAACAACTTGAAATATAAAATTTTGGAATAAGTCTGATAATTTATTCATTAAAGGAACCCTTATTTAAACATAGAATTCAAGCCACGTATCAAGAGTCATGGCTACAAAATAGGAACTAACAAAGCAAGTTGGTGTAACTAACTTTGAAAGAGTCCACACTATCTAAATAAAACATACGGAAATTTCAAATGAAGATAAAAATAAAAATAAGCAAATATCTATAACCAGGTCCATATCCATGCACGTTACACAGCGGTGATCTCATCAGTAACTTCTCGCGGATGTGAGACGAATGTATATTCAAATTTATTTTACTGTTTGATATTAACTTTTGTAATACCTGACATGAAACTTCTCATCCAAACACCTCCTAGACCTTCGCAATAAACTTCTTGGTTAGTTTGCAACGAAACCTCAAATAAACTTCTCGGTTGTTTGCAACGAGACCTCAAGGCGTTCAAAATGTGTACAGACATGGCTAGACAGATAAAGTAATTTGTGATTGTGTGACTATCAGAAATCGACTAAACTAAAACTCAACTGACAGACATTTGACGTGACGACATCAAAGTACCCTCAATGAATCAACATTTTGCATTGTAAACAGAACTGAGACAAAACTCCAAAAAGCGGAAAGGAGCCTGTGATAGAAAAGTAGAAAACAGCTTACATACATCAAACACAAAGGTTAAACCGTCTGATTCATTCATACAGACAAAATGTGGTTCAAGATTTCAGGACCATTAACCGAACCACTTACAGATATCTAATCAAGTCAGCCAAAAGGGTTGAATACTCATACAAAATATATTAAGCACAAAGAACAGCGAGCCATGAAAGTCTTAAAGTTCAGGCCGAATTGAGAACGCTCGTTGTTTCTAAATAACGCTCACATAAAGATGGTGGTGAGTCACTGCTGCTGGTTGCACCATTTGAATCACTTCCATTGTTGCCATCACTGCTACTGCTGCTGCTAGAATCGTCATTTGACTGCTTTCCCTCGTCACCCATTTGTTGATAACTGCCCCCTACAGAAAACGACATACTGGTGTTCAAGTATTGACGATGGTCATCCTTTTTGGCACCTCTACGCATATGTTGCTCGCAGTACTTCTGCTCCGGGAGCACAGTTTTGCTGCATCGCCATTTCTTGCCATCTGTTCTTCTGCATCTTTCGGAATCGTTTACTGCAAAAACACTGGTATGGATGTTGCTTGAGGCGCCACATTGTTTAGCTACCGATGTAAAAGGAAGTAGCTTGTTAGAAACTTAAAAGTAAAACGAATGCACAAGTATAACGCATTATGATACAACTAATACAAAACAAAGATCATTTTTCAAAATTTATAGCAAATGAAACATGAATCCAACAAACAAACATCTTCGGATATTAAGAAACTACAACTGCTAGTGTTGGCAAAATGGGCGGTCAGATTAAATGTCAAATTGGATAATTTTTGGTATGGGTTGTGTTTTGCCTCAGGTCACTTTTTTCCAGATGTTTTATACAGTATTACATATTATTAATAGTGTTAAAAAATATATACAGAAACTTCATTATTTTGGTAAAATACTTTTGAAGTTAATATGCATTTGAATTCACCTTAGGTGACTTTTGACCCATTGACTTGTTCTATTTTTAGTTATTTCACCCATTTGACTTGTCACTTATGCTGGTAATGATCAAATAACCGTCTACTGCTGTTATGGGAAGAAATCCAAAAACCCTTGAAAAATTATACACTTCGACTTTTCAGGTCAAAGACACTGTTTTGGGGCTCCATCCATGATGCAAAACAAATAAAGAAAAAAAAACGAGTGATTGACTTTTCAAACATCATTGGTTCTGTTAAGACTAGTCATCTTTCTTGCTTAAATGCAAAGACACTTGCAAAACTGAGCAAATTTGGACACATTGTGATAACAGAAATGCAAAAGGAATAGTATAATATATGATTGATTCTCCATTTCCGGTTTTTGAGTCATAACCATTAATGTGAAAGAGATGACTGAGTGGTTGAAGGCTGAGTATTGGAACTGCTATGTAGGCTTTTGCTTACTGAGGGTTCGAATCCATCTATTTACTTACCTTTACCTATTTCACCGATCTTACTAATAGATCAAATAGCAACGGATACTACTGTTCCTACAGTTAGAACTTCCTTCGATATGGATTCTCTATTCCTAGTGGCCGTGGTACGGATTAACTGTGGTGCAGTCAGCAGTGAAAGAAAATATCCCTCTTGGTCTATGACACCATAAGGGAAGAAAATACAGGATCAAACCCTTAATTTATCTTATCCTTAGGTAAATTATTTCGCCAAAATTGAGCTAAATTGGCTTTTTCCAGGTAAAAATTGTCACGTTAAATCACTATTTCATCAAAGACGTGTTTTAAACGTTACAAATTTGGCAATTCCTACCAAGCAATAGAAGTACTCAGTTTCACTTTCAAGACATACCATTGCAATGTTGAACACTTTCTGGCAACAAGCTGGATTCAAGATGTGAGACGACATTTTCGGTGCTATGTTTCTTAATTTTGTAGCTATGATCGTTGATTTGAACTTTGTTCTGATTCTTAGCATTCCCACCTGTAACAGACTGACGAATAGGTGTGGCTTTCAGTGAGGAAATGGAACTCGTTGTAGTTGAGTTTGTTGACACTAACTCGGTTTTAAGAACTTCCACAGGCTTTCTTGAACGGTTGCAGCCTCTGTGCATGTGACGCAGACAGTACTTCTGATCAGGAATCACCGCTGACCGACACCTCCATTTTCTCCCATCAGTTCTTCTACACCTCCCTGGTTCGGTATCCATTGCTTGACTAGACTAGTATAGGTTAATATGATATCAAATTCAAACCCTGAAAAAACAGATAAAAATAATATAAAAAAAGTCTTCATTGAAATATTACTCTCTATGGAAGTTTTAAATCTAAAGCATAATTTTTTTCCCTGTTAATAAAGTGACAATGTAGATTTTAAGTATAAGACAAACAATTTAAACTACATAGGAAGCGAACGTTTGCTCTACAGACTACTTTCTTATTCTATTGCTTAATTGATTTGCCTAAAATGTCAAGTGAGCAAAAATGTCACGAGATTGAACATCTTACACTTAACAAGTTTCAAAACCCATGAACAATTTCGAGTGAACAACATACTTAACCCAATCAAACCTCTAAACAATTTCGAGCAATGAAGGTGGAGTTATAACACTAGCAAAAATTCCAACGAACATTATCAAGTCGACAACCAAAGCAATATTCCATCTAAAGTTTTGATAGAAGATCCCAAAATTGAACAAGCATACACTAGTGCATATAACATTTAGTTCACAAGCTCGGGATCGGATAGAACTCGACTCATCTTCATGGTGAGCCTAAACGAAATAAAGCTCGAGCTCATTTGTTTATTTCAAGCTCTTCTTTATATAAGGGGGTGTTTGTTTCGGCTTATGAAACATAAGCCGATTTGGGCTTATATTATATAAGCCCTAATTTTTCGGCTTATTAAGTCTCAAAATAAGCTAGAAAATTGGGGCTTATGAAATATAAGCCCAAATGGGCTTATGTTTCATAAGCCGAAACAAACACCCCCTAAATATACACAAGTATATATACAATCATAAGTATATATATGCTCAATTATGCTTTGGGTATGAAGCTGGTAGTCGAGCTCCAGGCTTGAACTTGAGCTCGTTTAGGCTCGGCTCGTGCTGAGCTTTTACCGAGCCGATCTCGAGTAGCTCACACCCCCAAATCTAACCAAACCCCCCCAATTCAAATATCTGATGAAACCCCAAAACAAAACCTTAAAATATATATGAACAAAAAGCATTCAAGCTAACCAAAACCCCACCATAAATCCCACAATAAACAAAACAAACGAAACTTTACTTTAAAAAAAATAAACTGAAAAAGTAAAAGACATTAAGACAGAAATACCTAAGTAAATTTTTAAGGAAGTGAGTGACCACTTTTTTTCACATAAAATTCTGATAAAACATAAAATGCAAGTGTGGAAGTGAAAGAAAATATATAGAAAAGATAATGGAAATGAGAAAAAGATGTGATGTGGTGTTACTTGCCATTAAAGTGTCAGAAAAGGCTTGCTGACGATGGTAACAGTCTCAGCCTAGCAGATGCTACTCTCCCCACGCGCGCCTCTCTTGGTTGGCGCGTTTACATGGTTTTGAATATGATGTGGGCCCCCATAAACTCATCCCACACCATGACAAATATTTGAACTACCAATATGTTTTCTATGACTTGTCCGTAGGAGGATGCAGTAAGGTTGATCACGGTTTGAAAATCGGATTGGACCGATTAAGATTGAATTGGACCGAAAACCGATTTGGTTTAGAACACGAGATCGATGACCAAACTGAAATGTTTGGGTCGGTCTGGTTCGGTCTTCAGTTCGGCTCGATCCAACAAAGCATTATGGCCGATTTTGCTTAAGACCGAACCGAATCAGACTGGAGCGAAGACCGAATATGAGAGAAAAGACGGACCGCAGACAGGACCAAAATATGATCGATCCGGTCAGTCAAGTTCGATCCGGTTTCTCGATTCGGTCCGGGTCTATTATGCTCAGCCTTAATTTATAGTAATACAATCACACAAAGTGATTAAATCAGACTATCACATTAGTGTCAACTTAGCTTTCGTTTTCTAGACCAACCACAAACCAAACACCCGTAATGGTGATCACACATGTGACCGAACGCTTTTTGTTTTAAAATAAAATTTCATTAATTAAATAACACACAGTCTTAATCAAAATAAAATTAAAAACATTACAATAAAAATTAAAACTTAAACTGCTTCCTCCGTCCTATATTAAGTGTCAATTTTTGACTTTTTAAAGTTTTTTTTCTTCAACTTTGACCTTAATTATTTATTCTTATGTTATATGATACTCAATGCAAAATATATGAATGGATAGAGTTTCGAATGTATTTTTCATTGGTATAATTTTCAGTAAGCATTATATAACATAAAGAAAAATATTTACGGTCAAAGTTTATGAAAAAAGAATTCAAAAAGTCAAAAATGAACACTTAATATGGGACGGAGGGAGTAATAGTTTAAATTATAACGCTCCTTGATCTTTTGCTTCAGGGTCAAAACTGTCGCTAGTTGTCTTCCGGTTAAATGGTCATGCGGTTCGTCGAATACATGATGTCTTTCTCGAATTTTTTTTCTTGTTGAAATGCAAATATTTTTTCTTGCAGCTCTAACTCGTTGTTCTTTTGCTCAAGCCTCTGTTCTTCACATATTCCCACTTGTGCAAGCTTGAGTCTCTCCAATTTTGCTTTCTCTCGACGCCTCTGATCTTGCATTTCCAATTTCCGCTCCTTTTATTCTCAAATACTCAGAGGAGGACTCATTCCTTGACGAAAATAACGGCGTTGCAACCTGGGTGAATTTACCGAGCAATGCGTCAACAAGACTAGGATCAGTTGCAGTTGAAGATGCCGAACGAGAAGCAGAGGATGACCCCATCTTCTCAGCCCTGTCTTGACCCATTGATCGAACCTCTTGAACCTCTACCTCATCTGAATCTGTTGCTTCGTCATTCAGATCCAAAACAATATGTGCTTAGTTTGAATTCCGTGTGAGGTGGTTTTCGATGTCTGTGATTTTTTGAACTAAGGATTTTTGGATTTCGAAAACTTTGGCATTTCAAAAAATTTCCATTTCTTATGGTCCTTCAAGATCTTACAACATTCAACAATTAGGAAAGTTGAACGGTAAATTGCATGATACTCTTTTTTTCCTATTTATAGATAGTATTCTCACATGATCCACTTTGGTTCCTACTTTTCACGCTATTGTAAACCTCACAAAATTGACTAACCTTAGGACGAATCATATTTTTTCATTAGCAGCTGACGGAATCGTAGCTTCTTTTCTTTTACATCGTTTCCTTCTGAATGTAAGTTGTTACTTCCGTCTAAAACCATGCCGTATTTTTACCATTTCCCTTTTTATTATTCTAAGAAATGTCTAGCTGTAGCACCTTAGAAAAATTTAGAACTCCTTATCATTTTACACAAGAGTACGTATCACAAGCAATTGCCAAAATTCCCGTTACTTTCAAATAAA
>BQNB010206297.1:0-10557 GCA_026074375.1 Tanacetum coccineum | reverse complement strand
TGTACAGTTCTTGTATGACACAAATACTAATTAATACTAATCACTAATGTAACTGTTACATGATAATTACTAATGTAACCGTTTAACTAATAATCCTTTAAAGTTCCTTTAATAAAGGCAGTACTTTGACTTTTTCATACTAAGCAGGCAGTACTTTGACCTTCAACTTAGCAGTACTTTGACCTTCTTACTTGTATTTCCCAACAAATTCTTATAGGCATGATCACGGAGTTCATTTAATTTATTGAGTTGAACTTTGCGTTGATTACCCACGGTCGAAAGGTCATAGTTAGCATGCTTCAAGGCCCAGTAGGCTTTGTGCTCGAGCTCGATCAGTAGATAACATGCCTTTCCGTACATGAGCTTGTAAGGAGTACACCGATGGGTGTTTTGTAAGCTGTACGGAAGGCCCATAGAGCGTCATCTAATTTGTCCGACCAAGAGGCACGATTCTCGCCCGCTGTCCTTTCAAGCCACAATTGGATACCTCAACTTGCCTACTTGTTTGTGGGTGATACGCGATGGAGAGACGATGAGTGATTCCGTATTTAAGCATGACCTTTGCAAACTGGTCATTGCAAAAATGGGTTCCGCGATCACTTATGATAGCACGAGGGGCACCGAATCCGGCAAAGAGAGAGTTAAGAAATTTGCAAACAACTCGGGAGTCATTGGTGGGGAGCGCTTTCGCTTCAACCCATTGTGACAAGTAGTCGACCGCCACGAGTATATATTTGTTCCCCCGTGAAGACGGGAACGGCCCCATGAAATCAATGCCCCAAATGTCAAAGATTTCACAAACTTGGATGGAATTTTGAGGCATCTCATCCCTTTGTAAAATTTTTCCCTGACGTTGGCACGAGTCGCAATTTTTAACCAACTCGTGTGCATCTTTGTAAATAGTGGGCCAAAAGAAACCGGCATCAAAGATCTTTTTGGCGGTGAGATTTGCACCATGATGTCCCTCGGTAGGTCTATTGTGGCAAGCTTTGAGGATGTCGAGAGCTTCTTTGCCATGCACACACCGCCGGATCACTTGATCTACACATATTTTGAACAAGAAGGGGTCATCCCAAAAGTAGTGTTTAACATCTTTGAAAAACTTGTTTTTCTGTTGGGATGACATCCCTTTAACAATGAATTTCCCCGCGTGGTAATTTGCATAATCGGCAAACCACGGGGTACTTGAGTCACCACAAAAAGTCACCATATGGAGTGTCTCGAGAGGAAACTTTTCATTTACTTCCTTTGGGTCGAGCACATTTTCATAAGGATTTTCTAATCAGGAAAGATGATCTGTCGCGAGGTTCTCGGCTCCTTTTGTGTCGATTACGTTGAAATCAAACTCTTGAAGAAGGAGAACCCACCGGAGCAATATCGCCTTGGAATCCTTTTTTACAAAGAGATATTTTAGGGTGGAGTGATCCGTATACACAATGTTTTTGTTCAAGATGAGGTAAGATCAAAATTTTTCAAAGGCATACACCACGGCTAACATTTCTTTCTCCGTTGTGGTGTAATGCGATTCCGCCTCGTTCATTGTTTTGCTAGCATAATGTATAGGCCTAAAATGTTTTTCATGACGTTACCCCAAGACCGTACCTATGGCAAAGTAGCTTGCATCACACATAAGCTCAAAGGGTAAGTCCCAGTCTGGGGCAATCAAGATTGGAGCTTCAGTAAGTTTTTTCTTTAATGTATTAAAAGCTTGAATACATTCATTGGAGAAGATGGACGGAGTATTTTTCTCTAGGAGATGAGTCATTGGTCGGGAAATTTTGGAAAAATCCTTAATGAACCGTCTGTAGAAACCGGCATGACCGAGAAAACTCTAAACACCCTTGACGGTGGTGGGATGAGGTAATTTAGCAATCACATCAACTTTGGCTTTATCGACCTCAATCCCGTTCTTTGAAATCTTGTGGCCAAGGACAATGCACTCCTTGACCAAGAAATGACTTTTCTCCTAATTTAGACAAAGATTTGTGTCTTAGCACCTTTTGAGCATCTTGTCCAAGCGAGAGAGGCAATTTTCAAAAGAATTTCTAAAGACTGAAAAGTCATCCATAAAGACTTCAATCGTCTTTTCAATCATATCATGAAAGATAGCCATCATATACCTCTGGAACGTGCCTGGTGCATTGCATAAGCCGAAAGGCATGCGGCGATAGGTGAACGTTCCATAAGGACACGTGAATGTTGTCTTTTCTTGATCTTTAGGATCGATGGGAATTTGAAAGTAACCTGAGAAACCATCGAGAAAACAATAGTAATCATTTCTCGCTAATCTCTTGAGCATTTGATCCATAAAGGGAAGTGGAAAATGGTCCTTACGGGTGGCTTCATTTAACTTACGGTAGTTAATGCATACACGCTACCCCGTAACCAATTGTCGGGATCAGCTCATTTTCATCATTTACGACAACGGTAAAACCACCTTTTTTTGGTACACAATGTACGGGGCTTACCCAAGGACTATCCGAGATCGGGTAAATTAATCCGGCATCAAGAAGTTTTTCAACCTACTTTTTGATGACATCGTGGATCTTTGGATTCACCCATCTTTGGTGTTGGATCGCCGGTTTGTAGTCCTCTTCCATAAGAATCTTGTGAGTACAAAATTCCGGGTTAATACCCTTTATGTCGGAGAGTTTCCAAGCGATGGCTCGCTTGCGTGACTTTAAAACCTTTATGAGAGCGGCTTTTTCCTCGACACTCAAGTCTTTAGCAATTATGACGGGCAACTTGTCGTTACCCTCCAAAAATGCGTATTCGAGATGAGGAGGTAAGTCCTTGAGTTCGACCTCAGGAGGTTCATCAATTAAAGATTTTGTCAGTTTTAGCTTCACAAACTTTAAGTTCTTTTTGAATTTCTGGCAAATAATTTCCTTGATTAGGAGGGGGTGGTGAAGGATCTCTATTAAGAATTGCTTCAAGAAGAATAATATCTCCCTCCGAGTCATAGTAAGAGTCATCAAGTTCAGGTGAAGTTGAATCATCTTCAAGAGCGAGGAAAGCATCGGCTTCCTCAAGAAGAAGAAAATCACTATCCCCGAAGGGAGTGAGAGTCAGAGAAGAGGTAGAAACGATCGGGTCATAATAAGGAGTGGGATTGCCACTCGAGATCACATCGGAGAAACCGAGAACTTCTTGAGAATACTCCTCACAAGCCATTTCAATGACGTCGATTCGGTTCGCCGTCATATCATCGTAATTAGAGGAGTACCTCGAAGTTTGATCAAGATTGAATGTTACGGCTTCTTTTCCAACACGAAGTGTTAGTTCTCCTTTGTAAACATCAATCAAAGCACGTCCGGTCTTTAAGAAGGATCTCCCGAGAATTAGGGGAACTCGGGGATCGGCATCAAAGTCTACGACTACGAAGTCGGCCGGGAAATGGAACACACCAACTTTTACGGAGACATCTTCGGCGATACCGATCGGTTTGGTGATCGAACGGTCCGCTAGTTCAAGAGTCATACAAGTTGGAGTAAGTTCCGGAAGAGAAAGTCTTTTCCACACGGATAATGGCATGAGATTTATGCTAGCGCCAAGATCGGCCAAGGCTAAGCATTCATCCATTCCGGGAAAATCACATGGTATGAGAAATTTGCCGGGGTCTCCAAGTTTTTTGGGTAACTTGTTTTATTAAGGATGACGGAAGTTTCACAGTAGCGTCAGTATCTCGTGTACAATATTCCATCCCACATCTTACTTTATCATATTACCTTTCCGAGCAATGCTCATTCAAACGGAGTTCTAAGCATCTACTTATTTTTCTTTGTTTCCGATTAAGGCTTTACTGTGTGAGGAAACCTTAAGGCAGTAAGCATCAACGCATTCCGATTAAGCTATTTCGTAAACTTAAAATCTTTAAAGATTTTGTAGAAATTTCTCAAGATGTGGTCGTTAGCTTTTTTCATGGCGCCTTTCATCATTAACGCCTTGAAGGATATGGACTTGTGTTTCAGAAGTCTATGCATCGAGGCCCTAAGCGGTGAGTAACAGTCGGTGCTCAGAATGTATATGTGGTACTTGAGGTTGAACTTGGACAACCGGAGGTTGGACGTCTTTGGTATTTCCTTTATTAGTAGGAAGCATCGTGTCCTTTGTGACCTCGGTTTCACGCTCCACTACTTTAGGAGAAGAAGAAGTAGTAGGAATCGTGGGTCCTTGATAAGCAACACCGCTTCGGGTAGTAATACCCTTCAAGTCTTCCTTCGGGTTAGTAACGGTGTTACTCGGGAGAGAACCCGTACCCGAAGATGAAGCGGTATTGGCATTCACGAATTTGGAAAGCATGTCCGTTAAATTGGTCATTTGATTTTGCAAGTTTTGATTTTGGTCTTGCATGTTTCTCATAACCGCATCATTGGCTTTGACGTAGCTTTCAAAATCGGTCTTTGTCACACCTTGTGTTTGAGGAGCCGGAGCTTGGTAAGGTGGAGCTTGGTAAGCCGGAGGTTGAATAACCTGGGGTCGATAAATTTGTCCTTGGTTAACCGGGGGTTGGTAAGTTGATCCTTGATTGTAATTATTCCCCCGGTTTTGGTTGTAACGGTTTTGATTATTTCCTTGATTGTTTTGAACGGGAGGAAAACCGGGAGGTCGAATTTGATTAGCAATCGGGGCTCGGTAACCGGTATTTCCTTGGTTATAGTTAGCTGCGGCGGCTTGAGAGACGTACTCTTGAATATTGTCACGATAAACGTTGCCATTGGTGGCGGGACAATTTCGGTACGAATGAGCACCACCACAAGTAACACAACTTTCCTCGACCGCTTTCACGGGAGTGGGAGCTTGGGATTTCTTATCAAGAAGTAAAGCTTTCACCATATCTTTCAGTTCGGCAACATCGGGAGAAATACCGAGGGTAGAAGAGCTCGAACTCACTTTTGCAACAACTGGTTTGTTACGTGAATTACGAACTTTGGATTTGCTTTCAATGATTCTTAGGCAATCACGGGGCATTTTATCCAAAAAGTTACCACCCGCGGCGGAATTCAACGAATCTTGATCATTTGAGTTCAAGGCATTGTAGAATGTATCGAGTTGATGCAATTCCGAAAATCCATGATGTGGACATGCCCGAAGAAGATCGTTGAATCGGTCCCATGCCTCATAAAACGTCTCATCAAATCTTTGTTGAAATCTCGTGATTTCATTTCGAAGATTTGTTGTTTTAGAAGGAG
This sequence comes from Tanacetum coccineum, assembly GCA_026074375.1. Taxonomy (NCBI): domain Eukaryota; kingdom Viridiplantae; phylum Streptophyta; class Magnoliopsida; order Asterales; family Asteraceae; genus Tanacetum; species Tanacetum coccineum. Next base: position 5,365 of record BQNB010206297.1, on the reverse strand, counting down.
GGAAGAATTTGTTGATGAATTTCGAAACAAGATCATCCCATGTTAGAATCGATCGAGGAGGTTCTTTCTCAAGCCAAATTTGGGCGGCCCCCTCGAGGGAAAATGGGAAAAGCATAAGCTTTACCGACGTACTCGGGACGTTCGGGAACTTCATCGTAGAAGTGATGTTGTTGAAATAACGGATGTGAGCATGAGGGTCTTCTTTGTCATGTCCAAAGAATTGCTTGTTTTGAACGAGGGTAAGCAAACCGTGCTTAAACTCAAAGTTGTCCGCGGTGATTTCGGGCACAACAATGGCATCCTCGTAACCCTCGGTGGGTGCTTCGAGCAATTGAGACATAGTACGATTATCGTCCATCGTAACTATGGGAGGAGCTTGATTTTCAATTGGTTCTTCAAGATTAAATGGTTCAACAAAAGCCGGTGGGACTTGTTGTTGTTGAAGGTTAAGATTACGGGATTGAGAACGAGTGCGCATGCACTAAAAAGGAAATTTTACACTAATTTTTTGGTTCTTTTTGGTTTATCAATAATGAATTCACAATTTATTTTAATAACGGACAATGAGATAAGACAACTTAAACCTAATAATCAACAAGCTTCTCGATAACTCTTCGAAAAGAAAAACGCATAAAGGAGAGGAGGAATAGGAAAGCGCGAAGCTATTAAAAACCTTTTTCGTTTAGGGTCGTAGTTCTTAGGAACAACCCACCTTATACCCCTCTTTGAGTTTGTTTATTTTTCAAAGGTGAACCGTACCTCGCAAGTGACACAAAAGGTAAGTTTTTTTTTATTCTTTGGTTCGGGAACTTATTGATGGATAATACTTCAGTTGAAAGTATTATATGTTGGTGTTCTTTTACCAACTTGTGATTTTTATTTCTTTTAATTGGTAATGTTTCTATCCTTTTGGTTTTTTCTTGTTTTTATAAATATGCTAAAATGAAAAATATTTTTGTTTTTTTATATTTTTAATAACAAAAATAACTTCATGGGGAAGGATCTTCAAAGCACAAATTGTCAAACTTCGAAACGACAAACGCTTACACTCCTCCCCGGCAGCGGCGCAAAAAATTGATTGTTTTGAAACTAACCTTTAAAATATATAAATAAATATATAATACTTATAAATATATAATAAGGATAATTATCAAGGAAATCAATGAAACCAGAAGTAGCATAGAATATTCCCAGGTCGTTTATCCCTCGCGAGGAGTAAATTAGAAAGTCGAGAGTTGGATTAACATTTTAAGCTTGAATGGAACAAGATTTGGATTGGATTCCTAAATCTACAGGAAAAATAAGGCAATCTATACTAAAAATGAGAAAAACACACAAAATTATGCTAAAAACGATAACGGGAATCTAAAAATGACACTTAAAAACCCTAATTTCTAAAAAATTAACCTAAATTGATTTTTTCACTTTTAATAAGCTCTAAGTAACTAAAAAGTAAGATTAAAAAAAACTAGAACGAAAACGGAGTTAATTTGAGCTTTAAAACACAAAAAACGTGAAACGGGAACGAATCTCCTTCTTTAAAAAACGAAATTTTGCAAAAATAACCCTACAAGAGCAAATTTAATTTTCCTAGGTTCTATTTGATAAAATAAAACTTTCTAAAAAAGAATTATATTTTTTTTATTTTTATTTTATTTGTTATGATTTAAAAACATTTTTAATGAAAATTAATTATAAAAAATAGTAAACGAATTTATTAAAAGTTGGAAAAATTTAGGAAATTAAAATGCACTATTAAGAAGCTAGGAAAAATAAGAAAGCTGAAAAAGCAAATGCAATAAGTAGTTAAAATAAGAAAAATAGCAAATAAGCAAATCTGGCTGAAAAGGGGTTAAAGAATAAATGTTGAGTAGGGCTAACAATAGCCCTACTGGTGCCGCTGGTTTGTGTGTTGTGTGTTGAGGCTTAGAAAGGGGGAGGTCACAGGTTCGACCCCTGTCCTCACTCCTTTTTGCAGAACATTTTTAAATTTTTTTTTATTTCAAACTCATTAAACACATTAAGAGGAACATTTTCTAAAACGACATCTTATTTTGAAACTAACTCATAAGCTCAGAAAAAGCCAAAGTTCAGCAGAAAGTTTACAAAAGACTAGGGTCAGTTTTAACGCTATGACTAAGCTGCTAGTTTGTAGGCCAAATTCAGATGGATTATTAAGCTAAAAACTTCAAATAAAACTCACATTCTTAAAGTTCTAACACTTAACTACTTGTGCATAAGAGATTTGATCCTAAATCAGCTTCTAACTTTTCTTAATCTTGGATCAGAAAGAGGCATAAGACTGCTTTATAAGCTGAAATGTGTGCTGATGCACATGGCATTTTCTTGAAAGATTGAGCAAAACTAGTTATACAGTTCAAAATCCAAATTTTAATGCCTCTAAATACTTATTTAAACATAACCTAAGATTCAAATGCTAATTTTTCAAAACACTGATCCAGATTTAGAACTTGGAAATAGTTACCACAGTCACAACAAATCTAGATGGTTTATCTTCAAAGCTAGTAAAACTACAGTATCCATAAAACTTGCATTTAGAACTGATCTTAAAGCTAGACAAATTTGGTTTTCTCAATCAAAATTTATACCAAAACAATTTTCATCATTATTTATCCTATTCCAAACACCCTTTAATGGGTAATTCGATTCTAAGCCAAGAAGATTTTAACAAGTTCATTTCAAAGACTAAAAACTGTTAATCAGAAGTGCGGCTTTTTATCATCAAATATCACAGTCTATGATTCTCAGAGTTAAGCATAGTAATAACAACAGTAATAAGCATGCTGATCCAAAACAGTTTATAAGTGAAAGTTAACATAGAACTTACACATGGTCCAAAAGTAAAGGGTTCTAACCCTAATCCTAACCCCTAGTCCATAGTTCTGAATAAGATTTTAACCCAAGGATCCATCCTTATTTGATCCTTCTTCCACAACATCATAAGAAACACACCAATCCAAGCCAAATATCAAAGTAACTTTTGAAATCTTTGGTAAGAGAGAATTGTAAATGAAAATTGAGAATAGTGACTTATAACAACTTTGAGATTAGAACAGAATTTAAAGAGATCATAAAACATAAACTGAACTTTTTTATTAAAACTGTGAATGAGTACAAGGCTTTAAAATAAATTGACAGAAATTTTAAATTGACATAAAATTAAAATTACACTACTCCTCTCAAAACTAACTCTTTCTATCTCTGTCTTCTTCTTTCTTTTATAAGCAGCCAAGTGTGCTTGTTGTGTTTGTTTGGTGAGAGAGTCCAAGTCTTCATCTTGACCATCCATTTTGAGTAGTCCCCAAGTTGTATGATCAAAGCCATTGATCTTCTTGTCCTGTTTTAAGTACGAATGTAAATAAAGGGGATTGCCAAGGTGGCAATTGCCCATGTGAAGTGGGGCAAGGTTGTGATGGCGATGTTATGATAAATGGGGAAGAGGTTTTGGACTAGAGTTGGTTTTGGGGAAGAGGAACAGTATCTTGGCATTTTGGCGGGAAAGGCGTGGGGTTAAACTGGGTTTGAGGGTTTAAGTGAGGTTTAAGGGTTTAAGGTTACTGGTGGATAGTGATTAAAGTTAAGGGGTTATATGTTAATGGTGGTTAGTTTTTTTTAGAGGTTGAAGATGAACAGGGAATGGCGGGATTAAGGGTACGAAAAAAATATTATTTGACCTGTTTAGTTAGGGTTGACCATGTTATAGGTTTCGGGTATTGTCATATTTAGCCCCTGAGTTTATTCTTATCTTTTTCAAATTTCGTCCCTTTGTTGTTTGAAAGTTTCCCAATTTGGCAGATTCAGCCCCTGGAAGTGTATATTGGTTTTGCACTAATAGTCCTTGTGGTGATATTGGGCTTAACAGCCATTTTTTATACACTTGGGCTTGTTTAGTGTTAAGGCCCAAATGGCTTTTGTGGCCATTTTAGTCTTAAAAATTTATACTAATGGGCTGACCCGACCCATTAGATGGGTGCGGGTGGGCCTATTAAGTATTCTTCGGTGTCGGGTCCGTCTTTGACTTTCGGCTTTGTCGGGGTTGACTTTTTGGTTGACTTTGGACTTTGACTTTCACACTCGTTCCATTCTCGTGCTTGTTTTGTCGTTTTGGCTTTGATTTTGTCCTTTTCTTGATTATCCGTTACCTGCACAATATAAGTGAAAACATACAAATACAATGTATTTTTTGTACGTTTTTGGTCATTTAAGTCTGGTTTTGATGGAAAACGGTATGTGTAATTAAGCACATACCATGCATCTTTGCAAATCGTCCTTCATCATTAAGGTGAGTTTATATCCCCATGTTTTACTGGTTTTACATATATTTTTGGGGTGAGAACATGCTTGTTTACAAATGCATTTACATGGTTGATTACTTGTTTGGTTTACATACTCATTTATATATCTCGCGAGGAGATACAATACTTGGTTTAATTTTTGAACAAAAACACATACTATACTTTTATGATTACGGATTAGCTTAGGTTGTATGAACTGTAAATCACTTGGAGGGTGAGCGCGAATGTTATGAAATAGATCTATTCGGGATTGACAATCCCCATTCGGGTGATTAGCTATCACTGGGCAAACGAACGTTATAACATGTCGGAACACGATTGGTTGAGTCTTCAGGGCCAACAATTACATACGCATGAACATTTTCATAAATGCCCGGGGGTTCTTGGAGGGGACACCTATGATGGGTACATATTATTTTCATTAATGCCCGGGTGTTCTTGGAGGGAATACCTACGATGGGTACACTATTATTGTGCCTTGAATAAAGTGGCATACATACAAGTCTACGTCACAGTTTTATGGTAATCATGGTTCGATACACACTTGAACATTTACGTTGCCTTGAATAAAGTGGAAATACATACTTTGAACAATTGCGGTCCAATTTTCATACGTACATTTTTGTGACTATTTGAGGATTGGAATGGTCAGGCATATTTTACAACTCTTTAATTTATGACATTCATACATGCATTTTGGGGAACATACAAGTTTGAAATGGTCATACTCACTTTACAGAACTTTGGTTCATCATTTATACTTAAACAAATCTATGAACTCACCAACTTTATGTTGACACTTTTTAAGCATGTTTTTCTTAGGTGAATTAGATGCTTGGCCTACTTGATGTGCACTGGAGTCTAAATTTGATAAGATTTCTGTAACACCCCCATTTTTACATATAGCAGCGGAAGCTAATCTGGGGTATTAATTCAAGGGTACAACAGTCATAATCATAGAAAACGAATCAAAAGAGTCGTTTTAGAAAATAAGTTATCATTCATTATTTCTTCAGAGTTTTTACAAACGAGAGGTTTCCAGAATCTAA